>WOVY01009783.1:0-169807 GCA_013436015.1 Rhipicephalus annulatus | reverse complement strand
TCATCATCATCATCAGCCTGACTACGTCCACTGCAGGACAAAGGCCTCTCCCATGTTCCGCCAGTAACCCGGTCCTGTGCTTGCTGCTGCCAATTTATACCCGCAAAACTTCTTAATCTCATCTGCCCACCTAACCTTCTGTCTCCCCTAACCCGCTTCCCTTCTCTGGGAATCCAGTTAGTTACCCTTAATGACCAGCGGTTATCCTGTCTACGCGCTACATGCCCGGCCATGTCCATTTCCTCTTCTTATTCAGCTATGATATCCTTAACTCCCGTTTGTCCCCTAATCCACTCTGCTCTCTTCTTGTCTCTTAAGGTTACACCTACCATTTTTCTTTCCATTGCTCGCTGCGTCGTCCTCATTTAAGCTGAACCCTCTTTGTAAGTCTCCAGGTTTCTGCTCTGTAGCTAAGTACCGGCAAGATACAGCTGTTATATACCTTCCTCTTGAGGGATAGTGGCAATCTACTTGTCATAATTTGAGAGTGCTTGCCGAATGTGCTCCACCCCATTCTTATTCTTCTAGTTACTACTTCAATCTCGTGGTTCAGCTCTGTGGTTATTACCTGCCCTAGTAGACATAGTCCTTTACAACTTCAAGTGCACTATTACCTATCTCGAATCGCTGCTCCTTTCCGAGGTCGTTGTACATTACTTTCGTTTTCTGAAGTATAATTTTAAGACCCTCCTTTCTGCTATCCCTGTTCCACTCCGTAATCATGAGTTGCAATTCGTCCCCTGAGTTACTCACAAACGCAATTTCATCGGCGAAGCACAGGTTACTAAGTATTCTCCATTAAACTCTTATCCCTACTGCTCCCAATCTAGGCTTCTGAAAACCCCCTGTAAGCACGCGGTAAATAGCATTGGGGAGATAGTGTCCCCCTGCCTTACACCCTTCTTGATTGGTATTCTCTTGCTTTCTTCATGAAGCACTATGGTAGCAGTTGATCCCCTGTAGATTTCTTCCAGAATGTTTATATTGCAACGAGCAAGGTTGCGTAAAAACACTGGTTATTATTCAGAAACGTTAGCCGCAACAAGCTGGTACAGGCAGGAACCCGGCAAGCACGAGCCACACACGGACGTCAACGTCTTCTTTCACTCTGGCACAGGGCTGGCGCCACTATGCTTCGGTACAATTACTCCCCCGCAGAAAGGAGCCAACCTGGCGTCCTAGGGAAAGGGCACGACAAGGGGGTCATAGCACGGTTTGAGGCGTGATAACGTGTACTGTTTCACGCCCGCGGCAGCGTTTGTCCGAGGGTGGATCAATTGGCTCAACTTCATAGTTGACAGGAAGAGTGTTTGCCGCACCACACACGGTAGTGGCCATGGTATTTCGACGAAAGCTTCGGGGAAAGACCAGGAGGGGTAGACGGGACCCAGGCCAAACCAGCATTCCTGGTTATAGTGTACAGTAGACGCAGAGGAATCGTGGTCAGTTTTCTGCGCCATTGGCTTGTGCGGTAAATGAGCGAGCGAGTTGACGACACTCTTCGGCATAAGCAGCTGCTTCGGAAACAGGCGTCGCTTCGGAAACAATCAGGCCTGTAAGGGAGAATGGTGTCCATGGAGCATGAGGGCTCACGTCCGTACAGAAGGAAGAAAGGAGAAAAGCCAGTGGTTGTTTGTGGCGCAGAGTTGTACGCGTATGTGACAAAAAGGGAGCACTTCGTCCCAATTAGTGTGGTCGTCAGAGGCGTACATTGCAGCATATCTATAAGGGTACGGTTAAAGCGTTCTGTCATGCCATTGGTTTGGGGATGGTATGCCGAGGATTTCCTATGGACAGTGCGACATGCCTTGAGTAGCTCGTCGGATGGCATTCGAGAGAAACACGCGTCCACGGTCACTGAGTAATTCAAGAGGTGCACCGTGTCGCAAAATGAGATGGTGACGAAGAAAGGGACGCAAACGTCTTTCGCAGTGGTAGCAGGCAGCGCAGATGTTTCAGCGTAGCGTGTTTAAATGATCCACGGCGACGATAATTCCCCCGGTTGCCTCGAAGAGAGTTGGGTAGAGGACCATAAATATCAATTCCGACGCGGTCGAATGGTCTCGCTGGGCAGGTTAAGGGTTGCAAAGGGCCAGCAGGGCTGTGAGAAGGCGTCTTGCGTCGTTGACACGTGTGCATGACCGAACGTACTGGCGAACGTGCCGATACATGCCGCGCCAGTAGTATCTTAGACGAAGGCGAGAGTAAGTCTTAAATACTCCAGCGTGGGCCACACTGGGGGTCATCGTGAAAGGCAGCGCAGATGTCCGAACGCAAATGACGAGGGATGACAAGGAGCCACCTCCGGCCATCCGTCACGTAATTGCGGGCGATACAACAAGCCTTCACGGACAGCAAAGTGTCATGCTTGACGAGAGAGGGAGCGTGAAGTCGTTCTGACGAAACTGTGAGAGAGGACGTCGAGCAAAGAATTGATCCAGGGATCCTTGCGCTGTTCAGATGGCATGTCAGTGATGCTCAACGATGACGAATCGCAAATGGCAGTTGATAAGCAAGGCTAGGTCAGGAGGCAGTGGAGAAACGGGATAGTGCATCGGCGTCTGAATGTCTGCGTCCTGAGCGATAAACAACACGGATATCGTATTCCTGAAGGCGTAAAGCCCAACGAGCGAGGGCGGCCAGTAGGATCTTTCATGGACGCTAACCACATAAGGCATTGGTGATCTGTGACAACATCAAACTGGCGTCCGTAAAGGTAGGTGCGAAATTTTCCTATAGCCCAAATGATAGCCAAGCACTCCTTTTCCGTGACGGAATAGTTGGACTCTGCCTTCGTTAGTGTAACGGCTGGCATAGGCGCCACGTACTCGTCGCAGCCATCCTTGCGTTGAGCGAGAATGGCACCGAGCGACACCGCTTGCATCCGTGTTGAATTTCAGTGGGTGCATTGGGATCGAAGTGGCGGAGAACTGGCGGAGAGATGAGTAGCCGGCGTAGCGCCGTGAATGCCTCATCGCAGTGGGAATTCCAGCCAGAGAGGTCCGTGCTACGGGAGAGAAGCCTGAGTCAGAGCGGCATTATAGAGGCAAAATTGCGAATGAAACGCCGAAAATAGGAACACAAGCCTATGAAACTACGAAGCTCCTTTAGGGTAGTAGGCTTGGGGTACTCGGCAACGGCACGCAGTTTGGCAGGATCTGGTGATATTCCTTCTTTTGAAACGACGTGGCCGAGAATTGTGAGTTTGCGGGCGCCAAAACGACATTTCTTGAAGTTAAGTTGCAACCCGGCTGCCGTAAGGCACTGAAGAACTTGTTCCAGAACGGGAAAGATGAAGTTTCGAAATTCGCCGAGAATACAACTATGTCGTCTAAATAGCAAAGACAGATGTGCCATTTAAGTCCCCCTGAGGACACTGTCCATCATTCTTCAAAAGTCGCAGGCGCATTGCAAAGACCGAAGGGCATTACATTAAATTCATATAAGCCGTCAGGGGTCACAAACGCCGTTTTTGGACGGTCTGGTTCAGCCATTGGTACTTGCCAATATCCAGAGCGCAGATCCAGTGAAGAGAAAAACTCCGCACCTTGAAGGCAATCCAAGGCGTCATCAATGCGTGGCAGGGGATAAACATCCTTGCGTGTGATGTTGTTTAGTCGACGATAATCCACGCAAAACCTGATGGAGCCATCCTTTTTCGCACGAGGACCACTGGCGAAGCCCAAGGACTGTGTGAGTGCTGAATACACCACGTTGCAGCATCTCGTCGACGTGTTGAGTGATGACGTCACGCTCGGCCTGCGAGACGCGGTAGGGGCGCTGACGAAGTGGAGTATGATGACCGGTGTCGATATGGTGAGCGACAACTGACGTGCGTCCCAAGGGAGGTTGTCCGTGGTCGAAGGAGGCGCGGAAACAGTCAAGTAGTTGAATGAGCTGATTGCGCTGGTCTTGCGTAAGGCCGGTGTCTACGCTGCGCATCAGAACGTCTTCGTCAGGTAGTGAGGGCGCGGTGCCAGCTGTGACAGCATCCACGGACATCGGTGTCGTATCAGAACGGGCATCGAAAGGAAAGATGTCATCATAAGTGTCAAGACTCCCAATGCATTCGCCATGCAATAAGGTAGCGGACAAGGGAACAGATTGCACACGTACACGGCACTGGAGCCATCGCAAGTGTTATGACGGCAAACGGGACGACAAGGTTCCGGCGACGAGCGCATTCTTGTGACGGCATAAATAGGGCAGTTGAATCGGAAACGGAGTTGCACAAAAGAGATACCGCAGTGACCGAAAAAGCAGAAATGACGACGTCAGCGGCGACGATCACCTTTTTGGGTGAGCGAGGGAGATCTATGAATGTCGTGCTGAATGGAAACAAAACGAGTTGAGCACGAGCGCAGTCGACAACCGCATGATTAGCGGAAAGAAAGTTCCATCCCAGGATGACTTCATGAGACGCATGTGGAAGGACGACAAATTCTACGATGTAAAGCACTCCTTGAATCACAACACGAGCAGTGCATGTGGCAGAAGGTTGGACGTGTTGTGAACTCGCCGTGCGTAAAGAAATTTCAACCAGTGGAGTCGTCACTTTGTTCAGTTTGCGGCATAACACTTCACTGATTATACAAATAGCGGCACCTGTGTCGACAAGAGCAGTTGTGGCGAAACCGTCCACAAACACGGCAATCTCGTTAGGGGGCGATAGATGAGGCCTTGGAAATTTCGTCGGTGGCGCAGCTCTTGCCTCAGGAACTGCGACTGTTAGTTTTCCTCCTGGGCGTGGTTGGAACGGCGAAGCATGGGGGAAGGAGACCGAAGACGGGGTGAAGGAGATCGACGTCGGCTGAAGTCTGGTCGACGTGAGCGGGGGTCATGTGAATCAGGTGTCACATGCGATTCTGATGGCCGAGGTATGTTGCCGGAATGCTGCACATCATTAAAATAGAATCCACGGCGACGACAGTAGCGCGCGACATGTCCTGCAATACCACAGTTGTAGCAGACGGGCCGGTTATCCGGAGTACGCCAAGAGTTGACAGGTGCTCGAGGTGGTGGAATGGGCCGATTTACCGGATAAACTGAAACTGGTGACCTGTAGTAGTTGGTGGCTGGACTGTATGAAGGGAGCGGCGGTTGGGCAGAAGGTCGGCGGACGGCTTCTGCATAAGTCAGCGGTGCAGCCACTGATATTGGAGATGTGGGCGAAGGGAGAGCCTCGGCAACTTGCGCCTGAATAGCACGGCGAAGTGAGTGGTCCAGTGTTGTGGGGGTCTCGTTGATGGTGGCGACAAGAGAGAGCTGCCGAGCAACTTCCTCCCGGATGTACTGTTGAATTTGAGGCATTAACACGCTGTAGTCGGGGCCACTGCTTTTGCACTCCAAGGCCGAAATATCAGCTGTCTGCGTATTAGCGCGACGTGTAGAAACTCGTTGCTTGCGCAGCTCATCGAAACTTTGACATAACTGAATCAAGGCAGCAGTGCACAAGAAAGGCGTACCTCTGACGCTCAATCTACTGCTTTTGCAGATTTCCCTGCCAAGTCGGCCTACCGAGCCTCGTGGAAATACTGCCGTTTCTTCAACGAACAAGCAAGACACGCTGGCCCCCGGACATCGCTTCGGCGTTTCTGCGCAGCCATTTCGGCGCATGAGCCTATCAAGTCAGCTGACACGGAGGGAGTGACGGCGAACAGTAGAAAAGACGGCGGAATCCTGCGGCTCGCTTAGTTCGGCAGCAGTGCACAAGAAAGGCGTACCTCTGACGCTCAATCTACTGCTTTTGCAGATTTCCCTGCCAAGTCGGCCTACCGAGCCTCGTGGAAATACTGCCGTTTCTTCAACGAACAAGCAAGACACGCTGGCCCCCGGACATCGCTTCGGCGTTTCTGCGCAGCCATTTCGGCGCATGAGCCTATCAAGTCAGCTGACACGGAGGGAGTGACGGCGAACAGTAGAAAAGACGGCGGAATCCTGCGGCTCGCTTAGTTCGGCAGCAGTGCACAAGAAAGGCGTACCTCTGACGCTCAATCTACTGCTTTTGCAGGTGAGGCTAGTCCCATTTGTTTCTCTGGCATAGGAGTGCACTGCTGCCGAACATAGCGTCTTTGCTGTTGTTGTGCATGACATTTTGGAAATGGGAAGTAAGGGCTCTGGAAAAGATACGGCAGATTCTAAAGAGTTACGTGACCTGTTCAGGGCGTTTGAGAACTTCAAACGTGATTTCCGGGTAGAAATGAAGGAACTGAAAGAGGGAGTGTCTTTTTGTTCTGATGTATGCAATGATGTTAAAGACGTCGCAGAAGATATCAGGACAATAAGGCAGGAAATGAAGAAACTGCTTAGTGAAAACAGGAAACTAAAGACAGAGAATGAGCGCCTGTCGAAGAAGTGTGATGAGCTAGAACAGTATCAGCGTTCAAATAACCTGGAGATTAAAGGCGTACCACCTGGTAGTGATGCTTTCAGTATTCTTCAAAAGATTGGGGATAGCGTGGGTGAGACCGTTGACACGTCAGATATTGACATTTGTCACTGGGTTCGCACGCCAAAACCTACAATTCAGAACATTCTTGCTCGGTTCGTCAGGCGTGGAAAGAGGAATGATTTTCTGGCTAAATGTAGAAAGAGGAGATTAGACACTTCAATGCTTGGTCTTAGACCAGGGGCTGCTATTTTTGTAAATGAGCACCTAACTCAAGCTAACAAGGCGCTGCTTTCAGCCGCCATCCAAAGAAAAAAGGAAAAACAATGGAAGTTTGTCTGGACTTCTGGTGGTAGAGTGCTTGCCCGTAAGGATGAATCTTCTGCTGTGGTTAATGTGACCTGTCAAGATGACATAGAAAAAATGTGCTGAGTTTGTTGAGTGTATCTTGCGTGTACCAATGTTGTTTTTCGTTGTTCACTATGAGTGTTTTCAGTGAAACTCATAAGTATTACAATGTTCTTGATTTAAAATCGTGTTATCCACAAAATAAGAATTTCCTTTCTGCTTTACATGTGAATGCCAGGAGTATTAGAAGTAAAATAGACGACATAAGCATTTTTCTAGACACCGCGGCAATAAACTTTGATATGCTTATGTTCACTGAAACGTGGTTAACCGATGATAATAATGTCCCAAGTTTTCCTGGATATCGATCTGAGCATCTTTGCCGCGCGGACAGAAAAGGAGGTGGAGTCGCAATTTATTTAAAAGAAAAATATACCCATGAAAAACTAGAACTGTCGGTAATCACAACAGATTTTGAATGTCTGGCTATAAAGGTTGATAAACTTGTAGCGATTGTCATTTATAGGCCGCCTCAAGGGCACAAAAACACGTTTTTTAGAGTTTATAGACACACTCCTATCTTCCCCATTACTTCACAACACTTCTTATGTTATCATGGGGGACATTAATATCAATCTTGCTGCAAACGATACGCCCGCCGTACATTTTGAGACACTGCTTTCTGCGTTTGGTTGTGCAAATCATGTATGCTCCCCTACCAGAGTGACCAGGGACAGTGCAACATTACTCGATATATGCGTTACAAATTCGAACCCAGCGGAGACCATAAGCGGTATCGTGTCAAGTGATCTTAGCGATCATTTGCCAGTTTTTTGTTTCATACCCTTGTCATTGAAACACCAAAAGCAACAGAAGGAAACCTTCGTCCGACGCAACATAAATAGTGAAAGTAAAAACTTATTCTTTCAGCTCGTCAAAGCAGTAGATTGGAATGATATATATAAGATAAAAGATGTTGATGAGGCCTACAATGGTTTTTTGAATGCATTACGTCACTGTTACAACACGGCATTTCCTAGGAAAGAAGTCTCTTTCCGAAAGAGAAAAACTTGCCGGAAACCTTGGATAGACTGCTCGCTTTATAAACGTATTCAAATAAAAAATGGCCTTTTTAAAAATTTTTTAAGCCTACGAGAACCCGAAGCATTTGCCGAGTACAAAAAATACCGCAACGCACTTACATCAGACTTAAAAAAGGCTAAACGAGAATATTATCAGAAAAAATTTCAGAACATATGTGATAACCCAAGAAGGGTCTGGGAAACAGTGGATGCCCTTACTGGGAGAAAGAAAGCAAGATATGACATCACAGAAATGCAAGAGGGAAACATGGTGCTGCGTGGCGAGAACCTAGCCAATGCTATAAATCGTCATTTCGTCAATGCGGGCGCGTACAGTGGCTTTTCTGAAAGCGAAGATGACTCGTGTTTCGAAGAAACAACAGCTATGCAGAATTCAATCTTTATGCTTCCTACTGACAGTGCTGAGATAGCTAACCTAATAAAAAAACTTAAGAGCAATGTGACGCCAGGTATAGACGAAATCACTGCAGCTGAACTAAAGTTGATATGTCCGCTAATATCCGAGGCGCTTGCTTACATAGTAAATCTTGTACTAAAAACAGGCGTGTTTCCGGCACAGTTAAAAGTTGCAAGGGTAACCCCAATTTACAAAGGAGGTGGCATCAATAATATGTCAAATTATAGACCCGTTTCAGTACTTTCGACATTATCAAAGGTTTTTGAAGGCGTTATTCACGTCAGGTTGTTATCCTTTTTCAATAAGTATGGCATCATCACAACATGTCAGTATGGTTTTCAGAAAAATAAGTCTACTGAACAAGCGTTAACGATTATTAAAGATCAAATAATTACAAATATGGAAAATAAGAAATTTACGCTTGGTTTATTTTTGGACTTAAAAAAAGCCTTTGATTCAATACATTATGATATATTGTTACGGAAACTATCACGGTACGGCATACGTGGGGTCACCCTTAAGCTATTACAAAACTATTTGCATAACCGGTATCAACTAGTACAAATGAAGACAGCTACATCAAGTCGGCTTCAGTTGACCCAAGGAGTTCCGCAGGGTTCTATACTGGGTCCTTTGCTCTTTTTGCTTTATGTTAATGATATTGTATGTATACCCGCCTCACCACAGCTTATTATGTATGCAGACGACACAAATGTATTTTTCACATCAGATCACTTAGAAATACTAGAAAAAAATGTAAATGAATATATGACGTCACTCTCAAACTGGCTTAAACAAAACAAGCTACAGTTAAATGCCAAGAAGACGACATATATCATATTTCGCCCAATAAATAAACATGTTAAATATGACATAAAGATAAGCTTTGACGGGAACATCATAAAACGAGAAAAACATCAAAAATTTCTTGGGGTATGGTTCAGTGAAGATTTAACGTGGAATGTCCACGTTAATCATTTAGTTAGGCAACTTGCGGGAACGGTAGGATGCCTGTACAGAATTGGTTCCCTCATTCCTCAGTGGCTGAAGAAAAATTTGTACAGTGCCCTATTCTATTCGAGACTTTGTTACGGCGTACTAGTATGGGGTACCACAACAGCGAAAAATTATAACAAACTTATAATGCTACAAAAGAAAATACTTCGCTGTTATGAAAATTACCAGGGTAGAATAGACCGTTTGCGCACTTCAGTGCTCTTTGATAAACATGAAATCTTAAAGGCAAACCAAATATATTATTTTAAACTGCTTCAAGAGGTACACAAAAATAAGTGGTATAAACAAAAAGAAAATGACCAACGTTATCCTGCAAGAAGAAACTTGCAGCGTTTACCGAGAACCAGGACAAATTACGGAAAGCAAACACTGCATTACCAATCAACGCGAATAGTAAATGAATTCCAAAATGACTTGCAGTTTGACGTCAGTCTAGGGACATTTAAAAAACAAGTTAAAGAAATTTTGATCAAAAAGAAATAACTTATCATCACTAATCTATATTGTGTAAAAAAAGTAGGTAGAATGTTAATGTTAAGAAAGTAAGTAGTTCATTGTGGCATACGATGCATCCATTTTTTGTTCCTGCATCTGTATTATGCTAAGTGTATTATGTGTTGCTTGTTTTTTATTCCTGTATTTCTTTTGTTAGCGCTCATGTGGTACATGACATGTTAGAGTTTTTGTTGCTTGTTTGTATCTGCAAAAAAAAAAAAAAAAGTGCATCTGTGACGAACTACAGGTGCAGAGGCCTTTGTCAGGCGTATGAAACGCCTTTTGCTTCTGTATCCTTTTTCTTGCCTTTCAAGAAATAAATTACTACTTAGCCAAGGCCGTGACGGTCTGTGGGTCTTTGGCCACAAGCATATGAAAAGCGTCGTCATCAATGCCTTTCAATATGTTCTTTATTCTGTCAGCCTCCGTCATCCTGGCATCAACTCGCCTACAGAGGCTGATCACATCCTCAATGTAGCTCGTGAAGCTCTCACCATTTCGCTGAAATCGTCCCCGCAGTCCCAGTTCAGCGCGAAGCTTACGCATGGCTGGACGACCGAAAAACGAGGTGACGGCCTCTTTGAAAACCGACCAGGTGGGGATGTCGGCTTGGTGGTTGGTGAACCATAGGTTGGCCAAACCCGTCAAGTAGAAGATGACGTGAATCAGCTTCGCAGGGTCATCCCACTTGTTAATCACGCTGGCATGCTCGTACTCTGCCAGCCAGTCCTCGACATCTTGATCTTCAGTGCCGTTGTAAACTGGTGGGTCACGCAGACGAAGTACACCAGAACACATGAAGGGTGGCAGCGTGGAAGAGCCTTGTGGGGGATCGACGCGCTCGGTCATCGTGAACTGAGATGGTAGCTTACGGCTGCGGAGCTCCAGGACGTTACCCAGCACGTTTCCACCAAATGCAACGAGCAAGGTTGCGTAAAAACACTGGTTATTATTCAAGAAACGTTAGCCGCAACAAGCTGGTACAGGCAGGAACCCGGCAAGCACGAGCCACACACGGACGTCAACGTCTTCTTTCACGCTGGCACAGGGCTGGCGCCACTATGCTTCGGTACAATATATACTTCATGTACGCCCTGATTCCGCAGTGTCTGCATGACGGCTGATATATCTACTGAACCAAACGCCTTCTCGTAATCTATGAAGGCTATGTATAGTGGTTGGTTATACTCTGAGGATTTCTGTATTACCTGGGTGATAGTATTAATGTGGTCAATTGTTGAGTAGCCTGTTCGAAATCCTGCTGGTTCCTTTGCTTGATTGAATTCTAATGTTTTCTTTACTCTGTTAGCAATTACCTTTGTAAATAGCTCGTATACTACAGAGAGCAAGCTGATTGGCCTGTAATTCTTCAAGTCCTTGTCATCTCCTTTCTTATGGGATATAATAGGGCTCAGTGAGGTTAGGAGGACAGATGAGGCCTATACGGTGCTACAGAATGGGCACGTTCTTTGCTATCGGGGCTTGGCAGACAAAAGAGAACCGGCCGTGGGGTTCCTAATTCACAGAAACATAGCTGGCAACATAGAGTAATACTATAGCATTAATGAAAGGGTGGTAGGTATCGTAATTAAACTGAATAAAAGATACAAGTTGAATGTAGTACAGGCTTACGCGCCTACATCCAGCCACGATGACGCTTCAGTTGGAAGCTTCGATGAAGACGTGGAATCGGCAATGAATAAGGTGAAAACACAGTATACTATAGTGATGGGCGACTTTAATGCAAAGGTAGGGAAGAAGCAGGCTGGAGATTAGGCAGTAAGAGATTATGGCATCGGTACTAGAAACGCCAGATGAGAGCTACTAGTAGAATTCGCAGAACGCAATAATTTACGGATATTAAGTACCTTCTACCGAAAACGAGAAAACCGCAAGTGGACATGGAGGAGCCCTAATGGCGAAAATAAGAACGAAATAGACTTTATAATGAGTGTACACCCAGGAATTGTGCAGGATGTGGAAGTGGTTGGCAAGGTACGATGCAGTGACCATAGAATGGTACGGTCTCGAATTCGCCTAGACTTGAAGAAAGAACGACAGAAACTGATACGCAAGAAGCCAATCAATGAGCTAGCACTGAGAGGGAAAGTACAGGAATTCAGAGTGTCGCTGCAGAACAGGTACTCGGCTCTTAGTGAGGAAACCAACCTTAGCATAGATACAATGAATGATAATCTGACGAGTATTATAACGGAGTGTGCAGTGGAAGTTGAAGGCAGGGTAGTTAGACAGGACACTGGCAAGCTTTCCCAGAAAACGAAGAACCTAATTAAGAAGCGTCAAATCATGAAAGTGTCAAGTACAACAGACAAAATAGAACTGGCAGAGCTTTCGAAGTTGGTTAATAGACGTAAGGTATGCGATGTAAAAATGTATAACATGGAGAGAATTGAACACGCTCTGAAAAACGGAGGAAGCGTCAAAGTAGTGAAGAGGAAACTTGGGATAGGCAAAAGTCAGATGTATGCACTAAGGGACAATGAAGGCAAAATAACTACCAATATGGATAGGATAGTTAAAATAGCGGAGGAGTTTTACAGAGATCTGTACAGTAGCCGAGACAACCACGACCTTAATACTATTAGAACTAGCAGTAACCCAGATGACACCCCACCAGTATTGATAGAAGTCAGAAAAGCTTTGGAGAGCATGCAAAGAGGCAAAGCTGCTGGTGAGGATCAGGTAACTTCAGATCTGCTGAAAGATGGAGGACAGATTTTGTTAGAAAAACTAGCCACCCTGTTTACGAGGTGTCTCCTGACGGGAAGACTACCAGAGTCTTGGAAGAACGCAAGTGTGATACACACACACAAAACAAACTTCACATTATTAAGCCACACCTTGGTCATTGGCTGCCAGTATCAAACTCGCCTTACAGAGGTGATACTAACGAGACTCAGGATAGGACACACATACACGACACACTCATATCTTTTGTCCGGTGGCGACCCACCATTGTGTGACAGATGGGATGAAGCACTAACAGTTCTTCACATTTTAATTCAGTGAAAACAATTGGACACTATAAGAAAACAACTATTTATTACCCTACCGACAACATATACCTTTACACCCTGCAATGTTCGTCGGTAGGGAACCGCTTTTTAGTTATAAATCTTTGTTAGCGTTTTTAAAAGAAATTCATAGTTTTCATAACATATAACCGGGCATTCCGTAGCACGACCTTTCCTGAGAGGTTTTCGCTGCGGTGGCTACACAAGAAAGCACTTGGCTCACGGCCCTTGGACGCAAGGGTATGAACGAGTGAGGCACTTGTGCTAATGGCATACATATCCACCATCGTCTTTTATTATCACCAACTTTTGTCATCTATTCGCGCCACACACACCTTTCACGGCACGGTCATGATTTTATTACTTGTATGTTTTCACTTGCCTTACCGCGAGGAATTTTATGGCCCTTATACAGCCGCTAATCACAATCATCGTCCACATTCCTTGTCCCATGAACTGGCGCTCTTTGGCCAGTCAAATGGCCCTTGCTCCAAAAACACCATATATCATCATAGCCTGTCAAGAACAGCGATTCACTCTCATTTAATCTGGCTCTCTCCGGCTCAACTTGCTTTTGGGCACCCCGCAGGGGCGCCTGCGCAAGCAGGCGTTTGGTGTGTAGCGACACCAAAGACCCGAGCTAACGGGGGGGGGGGGTTTCGACTCCCTCCCACGGCTAGCCGTGCGTGGCTTTGCCGTGTCTGGGGAAAAGGGGATCCTAGGGGTTGAGCCAATGCTGGGTGATGGGACCTTTAAGGCCCCCCAGCGGCGGTAACTCACCCCTTCGGCCCCGGGTTCACGTAGACGGCACCCCTGAGCTGACCCACCCAGGGGAAATCGGTAGTCACCTTTTCCTATCTCTCTCTCTCTCTACATCTTAGTCTTTTCTCGTCTTTAAATCTATCCTGTCTTCTTCTCTCTTCTATTTACTTCCGATTTTTCCTGGCGGCAAGGGTTAACCTTGTGGATGTGCTCTGTCTTGGGCACAATATATTTGGTTACAGCGGCTGTGTACAGCTGACGTTGACATGCCTCATATAAATTTAGGACTTGTCACGTCCCCGTGTTGGGCTCCATGGTGGGTGGCTGGCATGGCTGCTGAACTCATATTTAGTTTATGGCTTTTTTTTCTCTCCCTTCATTGCTCGTCCTCTCTCGAAGAGAGGGCGCACCGAAGAAATTTGCAACTATTTCAGAAAACCGAAAGAAACCTTTCCCCGCTACCATGTAATCCACTTTGAAACTGCGTAAAAGAACACCAGAACAATTTCGCGTTTTGTTGTTTCGAAATGCCTTACCACTACGCTTGGCCTAGGTTACCAGGCTACAAGAATGGCCAGTGGGGATCTCCTCCTCAAGGTAAAACGTCAGAGCCAGTATGAAAACCTCTCGAAACTAGAATCGTTTGGAAACATGCCTATCTCAATTACACCACACCGCTCACTCAACACTTCCCGAGGCGTTGTATCTGATGGAGACTTGCTTGGCCTGACTGAAGGTGAGCCCCTCGAGGGCTGGAAGGACCAGCAGGTCACACAAGTACAAAGAATCAAAATTAGGCGTGATAAGAAGGAAGTCCAAACAAAACACATAATTGTGACGTTTTGCACCAGTACCCTGCCTGAACATCTTAAAACAGGGTACTTGAAGTTGAATGTGAGACCCTACATTCCCAACCCACGACGTTGCTTCAAATGCCAGCGTTTTGGTCATGGCTCTCAGAGTTGCCGCGGCCAACTCACCTGCGAAAAGTGTGCCACCACAGGACACGCCACCGACGAGTGTAAGGTGTAGGATGGCGCCCACTGCGCAAACTGCGATGGTGCCCATCCCGCATACTCCCGAACCTGTCCAACATGGAAAAAGGAAAAAGAAATTGTTACAATCAAAATCGCACAAAACATCACTTTCCGAGAAGCCCGTCAACAAGTATCTGGTCTTTTCACAAACAAACCATCGTTCGCCGATGTAGTGCAACAGAGGGCAGCACGACAACGGCCTGCGGCAACTGCCCATGCCAGGCACAGTGTGCCCAGGCGGTTGCCAGTGCCCTCACTCACGGTGGGAACAGCCAAGGCTGCCCTGCCACTCGTCCCCACGGCCACACCCATGGCCGCTGCAAGCTCTTGCAGCAGCCAGGGTATCCCAGCAGCAAAGGAGGTCTCCTCGACGTCTAGCCCGATAGGACCAAAGGTTTCGCCCCCCAAGGGGAAGGAGACCCCAGGGTCGGTGTCACAAACTGAGCACTCAAAAAAGGGCGCGCCGCCCAATTCTCGCGACAAAGTGCTGAAAGGTGAACGATAAGAAAAGGAAAACAAGCATCCAAAGACTCCCCGGGCGCGCGTCGCTCTCCTCTCGGAAGCGTAGGTTCGCCGTCGAACGTCCTCGCATCGGCGGCCGAGCAAGCCCTAGAACGTTCTCGATGGAAAGGGGCGTGGTGATGCAGGGTTGCGTCATCTTTCGCGGACGGCCCTCGCACCGTCTCGCCCTTTCCCCAGCCTTCGCCGCGTATCGCGCCGACGAAATGATGAGAACTTTCTGGAATCTCGCGCGGAAGGTATTTAATCGAGCAGCCGAGATGGGAGATCAGGAGTAGACGGAAGTTAGCGCCAGAGTGCGTAAGGTATTCCGCCGTGTGGTCGGCGAAGGTTTTGTCCTTGGTGACAAAGCAGGAGAAGAAGGAAGTTAGTGCCAGAGTGCGTAGGGTGTTCTGCCGTGTCTGTCGGCGAAGGTTTTGTCCTTAGTGACAAAGCAGAAGAAGAAAAAGTATGCGCCAGAGTGCGTAGGGTGTTCCGCCTTGTGGGCGAAGCCTTTTGTCTTCCGTGACAAAGGAGGAGAAGAAGAGGATTTCCACCTGAGGGGTGAAGACTCGAGCTACAGGCAAGAGTGTGTCTACCGCTATCGAGCGAAGACGCGTGGCAACAGCTGCGAGTGTGAAGCCGACGTGTTTCCGGCGAAGAAGTTTGAAGCTTGGAGAGCGGCCAAGTGAAGACGCGAGGTTTCCTGGAAGAGAAACTTCGGGGGCAGCGGAACGACAACAACGTTGGACTTTGAGTGAGTGATTCTCGGAAGAGTATCATTCAGACTTTTGGTCCAAGAACTTTGGACTGAATAGGTTTTCTAACTTTTTAGTCTTTAAGTGTCTTGGTTGTTCGATGCATGCGACTGCATTGTAGTGCGTGTTGTCTGTGTCCGTTGTTTCGAGAGTGGCCGATTGTACTGTGTAGTACATTGTTTGATTGGTGACATATTGTATTCAACTATTGTCGAGTGTGCATACTTGTGTATCGTTTTGATCTGCCATAATTGAGAATATACTTTTGTTTTGTTTATCAACTCTCGGCTTTGACTTGTTCTTTGGTCCACAGCCGGCGTCCGCTGGCGCGCCAAATAGGATTACTTATAAATTGTACACGCTTTCGTGGTGCGGTTCGGGGGGCCGATACTTCGGCCCTTGGAATTAGCCCGGCGATCGCCTCCCGAATCAACGGGACCAGTGACAGTCGGCCGATATGAATTCCTCGTTTCACCAGGCGAGGCCCCAAGACCGAAACCTCAGCTCGGAAATGCGGGCACGCAGTGCCTCTGAGGAGGCAATGGACACCACGGTACCCCTGGTGCCGAAAGATCGGCGATGCTCCCTGGAGCGCGCCAAAAGAAATAAAAAGCCAATAACGGAGCCCGGCGACGGCCCTGTTCTTTGAGTCTTAACGTTTAGCTTAAGAAGCAGACACACTCATTTTTTCTTGATGATGATGTTTGATGTTTTATGGCGTAAGGGCCATTTCACGGCCAAAGAGCGCCAGTTCATCTTACTAAAAAAATTAACAATGATTGTGATAAGCGGCTGTATAAGGGCCATAAGATTCCTCGCGGTAAGGCGGGTAAAAACATACAAGTAATAAAATCATGACCATGCCGTGAAAGGTGTGTGTGGTGCGAATAGATGACAAAAGTTGGTGATAATAAAAGACGATGGTGGATATGTATGGCATTAGCACAAGTGCCTCACTCGTTCATACGCTTGCGTCCAAGGGCCGTGAGGCAAGTGCTTTCTTGTGTAACCACCACAGCAAAAACCTCTATGGAGAGGTCATGCTACGGGATGCCCGGGTATATGATATGAAAACTACGAATTTCTTTAAAAAACGCTAACAATGATTTGTGACTAAAAAGCGGTTCTCTACCGACGAACATTGCAGGGTGTAAAGGTATATGTTGTCGGTAGGGTAATGGAAAGTGTTGTTTTCTTACAGTGTCCAATTGTTTGCACTCAATTAAAATGTGAAGGACTGTCAATGCTTCACCACATCTGTCACACAATGGTGGATCGCCACCGGTCAAAAGGTGTGTGTGTGTAGTGTATGTGTGTCCTATCCTGAGTCTCGTTAGTATTACCTCTGTATGGCGCGATTTTGATACGGGCAGCCAATGACCAAGGTGTGGCTTAATGACGTGTAGTTTGTTTTGTGTGTGTGTATCCCACTTGCTCTGCCAGTATACTCTGAGGTTTCGTTTGAGAGATGGCTTAAGATCAAGGGCCGGGATTGATATGGGTGTCGGGGCAGTGCTTTTGTGGACGGATGCAGCGAGCTGATCCGCCCTCACGTTGCCTTGAATCTCACAGTGCCCTGGCATCCAGCACAATACAACATGTTGTTTGAGTGTGTAGAGTGTGCTTAAAATGGAGTAAAGTGAGACAAGGACTGGGTTTTTGTGTTTTTTAAGAATGTGCAAAGACGTTACTACACTGAGGGAGTCTGTATAAATTACTGCTTTTTGTATTTGTAATTGCTTGATGTGTTTAGCCGCCACAAGTATCGCATAGGCTTCTGCTGTGAAGATACTTGTGCCTGGATGTAGAGGGCCAGCATCCAAAAAGGATGAACCGACAGCGGCGTAAGACACAGAGGAGTTAGACTTGGAGGCATCTGTAAAGAACTCAGGACGTTTGTATTTGTGTTGAAGTTCCAGGAAGTATGTTCGAATATGGGCAATAGGCGCATGTTTTGTAACTTCTAGAAAAGACACATCGCAGTCTATAGTCTGCCATTGCCACGGTGGCGGATATGCTACAGGAGCCATTAAATTGTGTTCTAGTGAGACTCCAGTTTCTTCAGCTAGACTCTTCAGGCGAATTGAGAAGGGCTGCCTTATCGAAGGCCTGTTTTGAAACAAAATTGAGCTCGACAAATCATTAATTGTAGAGTATGAGGGGTGCTCCTTGTCTGCTTTCACCTTAAGGAAGTAAACAAAGGACATGTAGGTTCTCTGCAGATGAAGTGACCACTCATTTGACTCAACATAAAGGCTTTCTACGGGGCTGGTGCGAAAAGCACCTGTAGAAAGGCGGATGCCCAAATTATGCACGGGGTCCAGCATCTTCAAAGCACTTTGAGTCGCAGACTGATAAACAACGGCCCCATAATCTAAGCGGGTGCGAATGAGGCTTCGATACAGATTCATGAGGCATTTCCTATCACTACCCCAAGTAGTACGTGACAATACTTTCATAACATTCATGGCTTTTAAACATTTTGTTTTTAAATACTTTATGTGTGGTACGAAGGTCAACTTGCTGTCCAAGATTAAGCCTAGGAATTTATGCTCCGCATTCACAGACAGACGTTGGCCGTTCAGTTCAATGTCGGGTTCTGAGTGCATGCCTCTCTTTCGGGAGAACAAGACACACGTGCTTTTTCCTGGGTTCAGCCGGAATCCGTTTTCCTCTGCCCATTTGGAGACCTTATTTAAACCCAGGTGAAGCTGCCGCTCACACAATGCCAGATTGCAAGACCTAAAGCCAAGCTGGACGTCATCGACATATGTACAATAAAACATATTGCGAGGGATGGTCAAGCGCAAGGAATTCATTTTTATGAGAAAAAGTGTGCAGCTAAGTACACCACCTTGTGGCACGCCTGTTTCCTGAACAAATGTTTGGGAAAGGACCGTGCCCACTCGGACACGGAATGTCCGGTTTGACAGGTAACTTTTGATTATGTGAAACATTCTTTCGTGCACGCCAAGGTAGGAAAGGTCTCTTAGAATTCCGAAACGCCATGTTGTATCATAAGCCTTTTCGATATCGAGGAACACAGAGAGAAAATATTGTTTATGGACAAAGGCGTCTCTGATCTGTGCCTCGATACGAACAAGGTGGTCTGTGGTGAATCTACCTTCTCGAAACCCGCACTGAAATGGGTCGAGCAAATTATTTGTTCCAAGAAAATGTACAAGTCGGCAGTTTATCATTTTTTCGAAGACTTTGCTCAAGCAGCTTGTAAGTGCTATAGGCCTATAACTCGAGGGTAAAGAAGGGTCTTTGCCCTCTTTTAAAATGGGAATAATAATAGCCTCTTTCCAGGAGGTAGGGATAGCGCCAGAAAACCAGATAGAATTGTACAAACAAAGTAAGGTTTTTCGTGTTTCGATTGGTAGGTTTTTTAACATTTCATACACCACATGGTGAGAACCTGGGGCAGAAGTACTGCAGGAGTTTAGAGACATTCGCAGCTCAGCTACACTGAAAGCTTGGTTATATGCTTCGGATCTAGTGCATTTATGTTCAAGTTTCTGCTTTTCTATTCTTGTTCTGTATTTTTGGAAAGTGTCAGTATAGTGGGATGAGCTGAACACCTGTTCGAAGTGTGCACCGAGGAAGTTTGCCTGATCTTCCAAGGTATCACCCTGAGTGTCCACGAGTGGAAGTGTGTGTACTTGTTTTCCTGCTATCCTACCGACCATGTTCCAGACTTTAGCCTCCTGTGTGTATGAATTGATCCCTGACAAAAACTTCTGCCAACTTTCTCTTCTGGCCTGCCGACGCGTTCTCCTGCCTTGAGACTTTATTTTCTTGAAGGTGTCAAGATTTTTGGCTGTCGGTGAGTTCCGAAGCAGCCTCCAAGCTCTGTTTTGCTGTTTGCGCGCGTTTCGGCATTTAGAGTTCCACCATGGCACACGCCGTTTTCCTAGGTGCCCATTTGTTTGTGGGATGCATTTTGTTGCAGCATCAATCAAAAAAACTGTGAAGTAGTCGACAGCAACATCAGTGCTTAAAGTACATATGTCACTCCAATCTATACGAGCGATGGTATGAAACCGTTCCCAGTCGGCTCTGTTTATGAGCCATTTGGGAACACGGGGTGTACACTCAGTTGCTGTAGTTGTGCTCAAAACTACGGGAAAGTGGTCACTTCCGTACAGATTACTGACGACTTTCCACTGGAGTAGAGGCACAAGAGATGGAGATACTATGCTTATGTCTATGGAGGAGTAGGTGTTATGTGCGAGATTATAATAGGTTGGTTCTTTTCTATTTAGAAGACTTGCGTTCGACGAGAGAAGGAATTGTTCAATCAGTCGACCTCGCGCGTCGCAACGAGAGTCTCCCCATAGCCTGCTATGCGCATTGAAGTCTCCAAGGAGAACATAAGGCTCCGGAAGTTCATCAATTAAAGACTGTAAATCACGGTTTTGCAGCTGATAGCTAGGAGGAATGTAAATAGTGCAGATTGTGATTAGTTTATCAAAAAGAACCGCTCTAACAGCCACTGCCTCAAGGGATGTTTGGAGTTGTAAGTGTGTGCATGCAATTCCTTGATTCACTATGATGGCACCTCCGGATGATGTCATGGCATCATCACGGTCCTTTCGAAAAATAACGTATTTGCGAAGAAAATTTGTGTGTTTTGAATTAAGGTTTGTTTCTTGTACACACAGCACTTTTGGTGAGTGTTCGTGTAGGAGTTCTTGGATGCCGTCAAGGTTTCTGAGAAGGCCCCTGAAGTTCCATTGTATAATTTGAGTGTTCATGATGAATGTAAAATAATGCTGTGTGTACGAAAAGCGAGTGGCTGTTTAGACGGGGAGTTTGAGTTCACTTAACAGGGCCGTCACCAGGCCCTGTTATTTGCTTTTTTGGTTTCTTGGCGCGCTCCAAGGAGCCACGCCGCTCTTTCGGCACTAAGGGTGCCGACGTATTTATTGCCTCCTCGGAGGCACTATTTGTCCGCACGTGCGGGCTGTTAGTTTGGATTTTGGGCCTCGCCTGGTGAGGGGAGGCCTTGAGACCAGAAGACTCTGGAGTCTCCGGTCTCTGTTTGGGAGTAGGCGGTGTAGCCTGGGCTACAGCCGCCTTAGGGTAGGTGCCACAGCCAACGGCTCGCTCTGCGCGGGCCGAAGGGGTGGCGAGGGCTGGTGCGGCAGTGCCCCCTGACGCGCCGCATCAGCGTATGTAGGTCCATAGAATGGAGCGACTCTTCGCCGTGCTTCCTTAAACGTAATGTTCTCCTTCACCTTCAATTTAATTATTTCTTTTTCTTTTTTCCAGTGTGTACAGGAGCGTGAGTATGCGGCATGGTTTCCTTCGCAGTTTACACAGTGTGGTGGTTGTTTGCAGTTTTCAGACACGTGGCCTAGGACTCCACATTGTGCACAAGTCTGGTGACCGCGACAAGTTTTAGAGCCATGGCCATACCTCTGGCATTGGAAGCAACGACGAGGGTTTGGTATATACGGCCTGACAGATGTTTTCGTGTACCCTGTTTGAATGGAATCTGGTAGTCTACTGGATGCAAACGTGAGTATTAAGTGTTTCGTTGGTATTTCTTTATTATCTCTTCTGATAATAATTCTCTGTACATTATTGACATTTTGGCTCTTCCACCCTTCCAAAAGTTCAGTTTCGGTCAAGTCAAGTAAATCTGCATCAGATACCACTCCGCGAGTGGTGTTCATAGATCTGTGCGGTGTTACGGTGATCGGTACGTCACCAAACGTTGAGAGGCTGTCTAGCTTTACAAACTGTGTTTTGTCCCGAATTTCTAAAAGAAGGTCTCCGCTAGCCATTTTGGTTACTTTGTATCCAGCCCCGAGAGTTTCAGTAAGACACCTGGCAACTACGAAAGGAGATACGGTCCTGGCTTGCTTTCCGGTTTTTTCACAGTGAATGACGTGGAAGTGGGGAAAAGTGTCTGTTGGCTGGTTGAAGAATATTATGTCGTCGGTGCGTACCCGCTTTAGGCCGGTACGATCAGACAGAAGAGGGATTGCTCCATGCATGCCGGTCTTATTTTTGTTTAGCAGCGTTGGCGGCCACCCACCACGGAGCCCAACAAGGGGACGCTGCAAGTTTGCAGGTGCTGAAAGCTTGCAGACGTCAGCCGTACAACACTGCCATAACCCAATGCGCCTAGACCAAGGTAGGCTATTTGCACAGGGTTAACCCTTGCCGCCAGGAAAAATGGAAGTAAACAGAAGAGAGTAGAAGACAGGACAGATAAAAAGTGAGAGATAAAGACGAAGATGTAGGGAGAGAGAGATAGGAAAAGGCGACTGCCGATTTCCCCTGGGTGGGTCAGCCTAGGGGTGCCGTCTACGTGAAGCCAGGGCCAAAGGGGTGTGTTGCCTCTGCCGGGGGGCCTTAAAGGTCCAATCACCCAGCATTGGCTCAACTCCCAGGATCCCCTTTTCCCCGGACACGGCAAAGCCACGCACGGCTAGGCGTGGGAGGTTGCAGAAACTCCCCCGTTAGCTCGGGTCCGTGGTGTCGCTACACACCAAACGCCTACTTGCGCAGGCGCCCCTGCGGGGCACTCATTTTTTCTTACACACAGCACTACGTTACCTCCAATATGGCAACACAAATAATACATTGTAACATCAGAGGACTGCTTAGAAACCTCGATGATGTTCAAGAGCTCTTTCGCAAAGATTCGCCGAAAGTGCTGTGTGTACAGGAAACTCATTTAAAATCTAAAAACACGAATTTTTCGCGTAGGTATGTTCTCTTCCGGAAGGACAGATATGATGCTGCGGCGTCAGCCGGCGGTGTAGCCATTATTGTTAATCAAAAAGTAGCATGCACACATTTACCACTACAAACAACTCTAGAGGCAGTGGCTGTTCGAGCAGTTCTTTTCAACAAGCTCGTCACCATCTGCTCTCTGTACATATCCCCACACCAACGTCTTGAAAAACGAGAATTCGAGTCCTTAATAGATCAACTACCTGAACCTTATCTGGTCCTTGGTGACCTGAATGCTCATAACACTCTATGGGGTGATTCTCGCTGCGACGCACGAGGTCGTCTCATTGAACAGTTCCTGTTTTCCTCCGGTAAATGTCTGTTGAATATGAAAGAGGCAACATATTATAACCATGCCAACAAAACCTACTCTTACATAGACCTCAGCATCGCATCTCCTTCTCTAGTACCATTACTCCAATGGAAAGTTCTAAATAATTCCTACGGAAGTGACCATTTTCCTGTCGTTTTGAGTACACAAACATCATACGAATGTCCTCCACAGGTTCCCAAATGGCTTATACACAAAGCCGACTGGGAACAATTTCATAACAATGCTCAGTCATGTTGGACTGACATATGTGGGCTAAGCATAGATGAAGCTGTGTAGTACTTCACAGCTCTCCTTATTAACGCAGCAGCCAAGTGCATCCCACAAACATCTGCACTGCCCGGCAAACGACACGTCCCATGGTGGAACACTGAGTGTCGTAATGCGTGAAAGGAGCAGAATAAGGCATGGAGGTTGCTTCGGAACTCACTGACAGCCGAAAATCTTGACACCTTCAAGAAAGTAAAGTCTCAAGGCAGCAGAACGCGTCGGCAGGACAGAAGAGAAAGCTGGCAGGAGTTTTTGTCAGGGATCAATTCATACACGCAGGAGGCTATAGGCTGGAACATGGTGTGTAGGATAGCAGGAAAAGAAGTGCACACACTTCCACTCGTAAACACTCAGGGTGATACCTTGGAAAATCAGGCAAACTTCCTTGGTGCATACTTCGAACGGGTGTCCAGCCCGTCCCACTATACTGACACTTTCCAAAAATACAGAGCAAGAATAGAAAAGCAGAAACTCCCCGCAGGGGCGCCTGCGCAAGTAGGCGTTTGGTGTGTAGCGACACCACGGACCTGAGCTAACGGGGGAGTTTCTACTCCCTCCCACGCCTAGCCGTGCGTGGCTTTGCCGTGTCCGGGGAAAAGGGAATCCTGGGGGTTGAGCCGACGCTGGGTGATTGGACCTTTAAAGCCCCCTGGCAGAGGCAACACACCCCTTTGGCCCCGGCTTCACGTAGACGGCACCCCTGGGCTGACCCACCCAGGGGAAATCGGCAGTCGCCTTTTCCTATCTCTCTCTGCCTACATCTTCGTCTTTATCTCTCGCTATCTATCTGTCCTGTCTTCTACTCTCTTCTATTTACTTCCAATTTTCCTGGCGGCAAGGGTTAACCCTGTGTAGTTACCCAACCTTGGGTAGTTATATTCGGTTATAGCGGCGATGCATGGCTGGGGTCTCCAAGTGTTCACTATTCAACCTTGTAGCGTCCCCTTGTTGGGCTCGGTGGTGGGTGGCCACCATCGCCGCCGAATTCAAAATGCTTCTTATGGAAAACCCTTTTCCTGCACTCCCTGATCGCCACCTGAAAAGGTGGCGCACCGATGACAGCTTCTTTACTGCACAGCCTAAAGAGACCTTCCCCAAGTACCATGTAATTCACAGCCAAAATGAAAAGAAAACAGTCCGATCTATTTCACCATTTATTGTCTCGAAAACGCTCACAGATGCAATTGGCCCTGGCTATAAAGTAACTAAGATGGGGAATGGCGATCTCCTTCTAGAAGACCGCGACAAGACTCAGTACGACAAGCTCACAAAACTCGTTTCATTTGATAACATCCCAATATCAGTGGGCCCACATAGGTCGATGAACACAGTGCGTGGTGTCATATCTGATGATGACCTCCTCGAGCTGTCTGAAAGTGAATTGCTCGAAGGCTGGCAAGAACAAAATGTAGTGAAAGTACAAAGAATAATAATCAGCCGAGATAATAAAGAGATCCCAACAAAGCACATCATAGTTACCTTCGGTACAAGCAACCTTCCCGACTCTACTGAAACTGGTTACTGCAAGCTTCCCGTCAGACCTTATATACCGAATCCTCGCCGATGTTTTAAGTGTCAGCGCTTCGGACACGGATCTCAAACGTGCAGAGGGCGCGCTAGGTGCGCGAAGTGCGCATCCGCTGAACATGTATCCGAAAGGTGCACTTCTGAAGCCTGTTGCGCTAACTGTGAAGGAGATCACGCTGCCTACTCCCGATTATGCCCTGCATGGAAAAAAGAGAAACAGATATTAGAACTTAAGGTAAAGTTTAACCTGTCATTTCAAGAGGCACGTCAACGTTTTTTCACACACAATAATTCTGAACCTTCCTTCGCCGACGTGACGCGTCGAGGCGCCGTGCCACGTCTTTCGGCACCCGCGAGATTCACACCAAGTGTGACTGCGGTTGTGCTAGAAGCGCCTGCGGCTGGAGCAGTCTGTACTGCTCCGCCTCCGATTCAAACAGCCCAGCAGACTTCAGAGACTGCTGGACCACGGACCACTGCAAGTACAGTCAGGTCCGAAACTGCCGTAAACGTGCCTGCCAAGCAGGCACGATCCACTACCTCTGAAGAGGTGATGGACACAAGCCATACTCCTTCGGCGCCCCACACGCCGAAGGAAAGGCGCAGTTCTTTAGAGCGAAGCAAGAAAGAGAAAACCCGTATTAGAGGGCCCCAACAGGCCCTGTAACTTAAGGCAACGTTTCTGTACACACAGCACTTAACTACATTAAAAATGGAGACACAAATTTTACAGTGGAACGTCAGAGGACTACTGAGAAACCTTGACGATATTCAAGAACTTTTACATAAACAGTCACCAAAAGTGCTGTGTGTACAAGAAACACACCTAAAACCTTAAATCACTAATTTTCTACGCCAGTATATCATTTTTCGAAAGGACAGGAATGAAGCCGTCACGTCGTCTGGTGGTGTGGCTATTACAGTAAATCAAGGGATTGCATGTACTCATCTACCACTCGAAACATCTCTTGAAGCAGTGGCTATTCGTGTAGTCCTCCTGAACAAACTCGTGACCATCTGCTCTGTCTACATACCTCCACACTACCATCTTGAAAAACGTGAATTCCAGTCCCTAATAGATAAACTTCCAGAACCTTATATCCTCCTTGGAGATTTCAATGCACATAGCAATCTATGGGGTGACTCTCGCTGCGATGCTCGAGGTCGCCTGATCGAACAGTTCCTTTTTACTTCTGGCGCGTGCCTTTTGAATCGGAAAGAGCCCACATATTACTGCCTTGCCAGCAATACCTACTCGTCAATAGACCTTAGCATTGTCTCACCATCCCTCCTTCCTTTACTGACATGGAATGTCATCAATAACCCTTACGGAAGTGACCACTTTCCCGTAACGCTAAGCACACCCATATCAAATGAATATCACCCACAGGTCCCCAGATGGATCACTGACAAAGCTGATTGAGAACAGTTCTCGCGGATTAGTCACTTAAGTTGGACTGACCTATCTGGTTTAAACATAGATGCAGCTGTACAATACTTTTCTACTTTTCTGAACGACGCTGCAATGAAATGCATCCCGCAAACTTCTGGACTGCCTGGCAAGCGACGTGTCCCATGGTGGAATACTGAATGTCGCAATGCACGCAAACAACAAAACAAAGCGTGGAGATTGCTACAGGACTCACCGACGGCAGAGAATCTTGAAAGTTTTAAGAAAATCAAGTCCCAAGGCAGGAGAACGCGCCGGCAGGCTAGGAGAGAAAGCTGGCTTAAGTTTTTATCAGGCATCACTTCATATACACAAGAAACTAAAGTCTGGAACATGGTTCGCAAGGTAACAGGACGACACGCATCTTCACTACCTCTCGTAGACACACAAGGGGACACCTTGGAAGACCAGCTGAACTTCCTCGGTGCCCACTTCGAAGAGGTGTCTAGTTCGTCGCATTATACTGCAGCTTTTCAACGACACAAAAGAAAAATCGAAAAAGAGGAACTTCAGCGAAAATCCTCTAAACATGAGTCGTACAACAACCCTTTCAGTTTGGCCGAGTTACAAGCATCGCTACATGTTTGCAATAAATCAGCTCCAGGTTCGGACAGTATAGTATACGAAATATTAAAACAACTGCCTTCTGAAACACAAAAAACCCTGCTTTCCCTGTATAACTCTATCTGGTTTTCCGGTGAAATCCCTTCTGCGTGGAAAGAAGCCATTATTATTCCGATTTTAAAGCAAAGCAAGGATCCATCTTCCGTTCGTAGTTACAGGCCAATCGCACTTACAAGTTGCATGTGTGAACTTTTTGAAAAAATGATAAATCGCAGACTTGTACATTACCTTGAAACGAACAATCTGCTCGACCCATTCCAATGCGGGTTTCGAGAGGGTAGATCCACCACTGACCACCTCGTGCGTATCGAGGCACAGATCCGAGATGCCTTTGTCCACAAACAATACTTTCTTTCTGTGTTCCTCGACATCGAAAAAGCCTATGATACGACATGGAGATTCGGAATACTAAGAGACCTGTCCAATCTTGGTGTGCGTGGCAGGATGTTTACTATTATCGAAAGCTACTTGTCCAATCGCACATTCCGTGTCCGTGTGGGCAGTGTTCTCTCCCAAACATTTGTCCAGGAAACAGGCGTGCCGCAAGGGGGTGTACTTAGTTGTACACTTTTTCTTATCAAAATGAATTCCTTGCACCTATCCATCCCCCGCAATATGTTCTATTGTACATATGTCGACGACGTTCAGCTTGGCTTCAAGTCATGCAACTTGGCAACGTGTGAGTGGCAGGTTAAGTTAGGTTTAAACAAGGTCTCCAAATGGGCAGAGGAAAACGGATTCCGACTGAACCCACAAAAAAGCACGTGTGTCTTGTTCTCCCGAAAGAGAGGCATGCACTCAGACCCCGACATTGAACTGAATGGTCAACGTCTGTCTGTAAATGCGGAGCATAAATTCTTAGGCCTAATCTTGGACAACAAGTTGACCCTCGTACCTCACATCAAGTATTTAAAAACAAAATGTTTAAGAGCCATGAATGTTTTAAAAGTGTTGTCACGCACTACATGGGGCAGTGACAGCAAATGTTTAATTAACTTATATAAAAGCCTCCTACGCACACGCCTAGATTACGGTGCTATAATCTATCAGTCGGCAACACCATCAGCCTTGAAAATTCTCGACCCTGTCCACCATCTAGGCATTCGCCTCTCTACGGGTGCTTTCCGCACCAGCCCTGTGGAGAGCCTGTACGTGGATTCGAATGAATGGTCGCTCCACCTACAAAGATGTTCCCTGTCCTTTTTGTACTTTTTGAAGGTGAAGGCAGACAAGAAACACCCTTCCCATTTAACAATTATTGATTTGTCTTGTTCTAGCTTGTTCGAGAACTGTCCTTCGTTTAGGCAGCCCTACGCACTGCGTGTAAGGAGCCTGGCCGAAGAAACAGGTGTGCCTCTTGAACACACTTTGATGGCTCCTGCAACATATCTGCCACCGTGGCAGTGGCAGCTTATAGACTGTGATGTTTCTTTTGTTGATGTCACAAAGCACGCACCACTTGCACACATACATACATACTTTTTAGAACTACAACATAAATACACATGCCCTGAGATCTTTACTGATGCGTCAAAGTCAAACACTTCTGTGTCATATGCAGCAATAGGCCCATCCTTTTCTGAGGCCGGCGTTCTTCATCCTAATGCAAGAATTTTCACAGGAGAAGCTTACGCTATACTGGCGGTCGTAAAACACATTAAACAGATAAAATTACAAAAGGCGGTATTATACACAGATTCCCTAAGCGTGGTCAAAGCCCTGAAAACTCCTAAAAAACACAAGAACCCCGTGCTGGTGTCACTCTACTCACTTCTGTGCACACTCTACACATCAAAACAGCATGTCGTTGTCTGCTGGGTTCCAGGGCACCGTGAAATACAAGAGAACGTTTTGGCCGACAATCTGGCTGCTTGTGCCAATGTCACTACTGCCAATGCATCAACACCAGTCCCTGCACTTGACTTAAAACCTTTTATAAAACGAAAGCTCAGGGGGTATTGGCAGAGCATGTGGGATAAACAAACAGATAATAAACTCCATGCTATTAAGCCGCAACTAGGTTATTGGCTGCCACTATCAAAATCACGACACACGGAAGTAATACTAACAAGACTTAGAACTGGACACACACATTCTACACATTCATTTCTTCTGTCTACCGGTGATCCACCATATTGTGAGAGATGTGGAGAGCCCCTTACGGTTTTCCACATTCTCGTCCAGTGCAATGAGCTAGATGCTCTAAGAAAAAAGCACTTTTTTACTGCCCTACCGACAGCAGCTCCCTCTACACCCTGGGATGCTCATCGGTAGGGATCCGCTTTTTAAACTGAAAACACTTTTTACGTTTTTAAAAGAAGAGCAAAGCTTTTACCCGATATTTCGAGGCCATCCGTAGCACGACCTCTATAGAGTGGTCGTGGCTGCGGTGACTATATATTCACCATGGTTTTATTATCACGACATTTTGCCATCAGCTATCACCACACATATGTCACGCCACTGTCATGATTTTATTACTTTCTTGTTTTAACCCGCGTTAGAGCGAGGAATTTTAAGGCCCCTTTACAGCCACGCACCATATCATTGTTCATATCTTTAGTCAATTGAAATGGCGCTCTTTGGCCATCAACTGGCCCTTGCGCCACAAAAAACCACTCATCATCATCATCATCATCAAAAGCAGAAACTCGAACACAACTGCACTAGAAACGAGGCATATAACCAAGCTTTCAGTCTAGTTGAGCTCCGTACATCTCTAAACTCCTGCAGTACTTCTGCCCCAGGTTCTGACCGTGTGATGTATGAAATGTTAAAAACCTACCAATCGAAACGCGAAAAACCTTACTTTGTTTGTACAATGCTATTTGGTTTTCTGGCTATATCCCTACCTCCTGGAAAGAGGCTATCATTATTCCCATTTTGAAAGAGGGCAAGGACCCTTCTTTAGCTTCAAGTTATAGGCCTATTACACTTACAAGTTGCTTGTGCAAAGTCTTCGAAGAAAGGATAAACTGCCGACTTGTACATTTCCTTGAAACAAACAATTTGCTAGACCCATTTCAGTGCGGGTTTCGAGAGAGTAGATCCACCACAGACCACCTTGTTCGTATCGAGGCACAGATCAGAGACGCTTTCGTTCATAAACAATATTTTGTCTTTGTGTTTCTCGATATCGAAAAGGCTTATGATACAACATGGCGCTTTGGAATTCTAAGAGACCTGTCCCACCTTGGTGTGCGCGGTAGAATGTTTCCATAATTGAGAGTTACTTGTACAATCGGACATTCCGTGTCCGTGTGGGCAGTGTTCTCTCCCAAACATTTGTCCAAGAAACAGGCGTGCCGCAATGTGGTGTACTTAGTTGTACACTTTTTATTATGAAACTGATTTCCTTGCACCTGTCCATCCCCCGCAATATGTTCTATTGTACATATGTCGACGACGTTAAGCTTGGCTTCAAGTCATGCAACTTGGCAATGTGTGAGCGGCAGGTTCAGTTAGGTTTTAACAAGGTCTCCAAATGGGCAGAGGAAAACGGATTCCGACTGAACCCACAAAAAAGCAGGTGTGTATTGTTCTCTCGAAAGAGAGGCATGCACTCGGAACCTGACATTCGACTGAACGGGCAACGTCTGTTTGTCAAAGCCGAGCATAAATTCTTAGGCCTAATCTTGGACAACAAGTTGACCTTCGTACCGCACATCAAGTATTTAAAAGCAAAATGTTTAAAAGCCATGAATGTTATAAAAGTTTTGTCACGTACTACTTGGGGTAGTGATAGGCAATGCCTCATGAATCTGTATCGAAGCCTCATTCGCACCCGCTTAGATTAGGGGGCCGTTGTTTATCAGTCTTCAACTCAAAGTGCTTTGAAGATGCTGGACCCCGTGCACCATTTGGGCATCCGCCTTTCTACGGGTGGTTTTCGCACCAGCCCTGTAGAAAGCCTTTACGTTGAGTCAAATGAATGGTCGCTTCATCTACAGAGGACTTATATGTCCTTTGTATATTTTCTTAAGGTGAAAGCAGACAAGAAGCACCCCTCATACTCTACTATTAATGATCTGTCGAGCTCCATTCTGTGTTCAAAACAGATCTTCGATGAGGCAGCCCTTCTCAGTTCGCCTGAAGGGTCTAGCTGAAGAAACTGGAGTGTCACTTGAACACTGTTTAATGGCTCCTGTACCCCGTAGGGGCGCCTGTGCAAGTAGGCGTTTGGTGTGTAGCGACACCACGGACCCGAGTTAACGGGGGAGTTTTGGCCCTTCCCACGCTTAGCGTGCGTGGCTTTGCCGTGTCCGGGGAAAAGGGGGTTGAGCAGACGCTGGGTGATTGGACCTTTGGCCCCCCGGCAGAGGCAACACACCCCTTTGGCCCCGGCTTCACGTAGACGGCACCCCTAGGCTGACCCACCCAGGGGAAATCGGCAGTCGCCTTTTCCTATCTCTCTCTCCCTACATCTTCGTCTTTTGTTCTCACTTTACATCTTTTCTGTATTCTCCTCACTTCATTTTACTTCCAATTTTTCCTGGCGGCAAGGTTTAAGCTAGTGTAAATATCCAACCTTGGGTAGATAGATATATTAGGTTATAGCGGCCATGTACGGCTGGCGCTTGCGCCTCCTTCGCGTCTCGCAGCGTCCCCTTGTTGGGCTCGGTGGTGGGTGGCTGGCATGGCCGCCGAATAAGCTATCAAATTTATGGGAACCCCTAGCCCTCTCACAACTAATCGCCCCTCAAAGAGGTAGCGCACCGATGCAATTTTCGAACTTATTCCGAACAAAAATGATACCACATTATCCACTGTGAGCATGTGGTATTTTTTCCGAACAAAAAAAAATACCACATTATCCACTGTGAAAGTACAGAAAAAAAGCTAGAAGCATTTAACTTTTCCTTGTGTCGAAATGCCTTATAGAAACGCTGGGCGCAGGCTACAAGGCCACAAAGACCGCCAGTGGTGACCTGTTACTTGAAGTAAAAGACAACGCACAGTACCAGAGACTACATAAACTCACAGCATTTGGGGATCAGCCTATCACAATCACAGCACATCGAACCATGAACACAGTGAAGGGTGTTGTATTAGATGGAGACCTGATGGACCTCTCTGATGATGAACTTCTAACAGGCTGGAAAGAGGAAAATGTCATTCAGGTGCAGCGTATCAAAATAAGAAGAAAAAATAAGGAAATCCCAACGAAGCACATCATACTTTTGCATCTAGTACCCTCCCCACTGAAATAGCAACAGGATATCTTAAACTGCCAGTTAGACCATACATACCCAACTCGCGGCGCTACTTTAAGTGTCAGAGGTTCGGGCATGGCTCCCATAGCTGCCGAGGACAGCTTACCTGCGCGAAATGCGGCACCAAAGGTCATACCGCTGATGGTGACTGCCAGCTACAAGTCCACTGCGCAAACTGTGAGGGTGACCATCCTGCATATTGCAGGATGGTCACCCTCACAGTTTGCGCAGTGGACTTGGTGCGAGGGGGGTCAGCACCACTTCGGTTTTCGGCAATGCCTTGGACCACGCCCAGCGTGCCGAGGCAAACGCCACAAGCCCCCATGGGGGGAGCAGCCTCGGCGGCCCTAACCTTCTTGAATACAGCCCCACCGAAGGCCCCTGAGAACCTTGGCAGCAGCCAGGGCACCACACAAACTAAAGAGATCCGCTCGACCTCCAGCCCAGTGGGGTTTAAAGCTCCGTCTGTTACGACGAAGCCTACAACGAAAACAACATTATCTGTCGTCTCTCCTGAGGCGATGGACACATCAACTGCACCGGCGCAGACTGCGCCAAAGGAGCGGCAGGGTTCCATCGACCGCTCTAAAAAAGACAAAACGGTAATTACAGGGCCTTCTAAAGGCTCTGTAAGATACGTCACTTCTCTCTTTAGACACCAGCCACACTCAGTTTGTAGACACAGCACTTCTTTACTCCCATAATGGAGACACAAATTATACAATGGAACGTCAGAGGACTACTTCGAAACCTCGACGATGTCCAAGAGCGTCTACACAAACATTCTCCAAATGTGCTGTGTGTACAGGCAACACGCTTAAAAACCAAGAATACAATTTTTTTTTGCATCAATATGTTGTCTTCAAAATTGACAGAGATGATGCTGTAACGCCATCTGGTGGTGTATCCATTATCGTTAATCGAGGAGTAGCATGTAGTTATCTACCACTACTAATATCCCTAGAGCCCTAGAGGCAGTGGCTGTTCGAGCAGTTGTATTGAATAAGCTCGTCACCATCTGCTCTCTATACATACCGCCGCAACACCGCCTGGAAAAACATGATTTCCAGTCTTTAATAGATGAGTTGCCAGAACCGTATCTGATTCTAGGGACCTGAATGCGCACAGCGGTAATGGGGTGACTGTCGATGTGATGCACGAGGTCGTCTCATCGAACAGTTCCTCTTTTCATAAGGTGCTTGTCTGTTGAATAGAAAAGAGGCAACATATTATAACCTTGCAAACAATACTTACTCCTCCATAGACCTCAGTGCTCCGCCGCGGTGGTCTAGTGGCTAAGGTACTCGGCTGCTGACCCGCAGGGCGCGGGTTCGAATCCCGGCTGCGGCGGCTGCATTTCCGATGGAGGCGGAAATGTTGTAGGGCCGTGTGCTCAGATTTGGGAGCACGTTAAAGAACCCCAGGTGGTCTAAATTTCCGGAGCCCTCCACTACGGCGTCTCTTATAATCATATAGTGGTTTTGGGACGTTAAGCCCCACATATCAATCAAACCATAGACCTCAGTATCGCATCTCCTTCACTTGTACCATTACTTCAGTGGATAGTCATAAATAATACATACGGATGTGACCATTTTCCTTTAGTTTGAGTACACAAATAATATATGAATGTCCGCCGCATGTTCCCAAATGGCTGGTAAACAAAGCCGACTGGGAACAATTTCAAAAGATTACACACTTAAGTTGGACCGACATATGCGGATTAGGTATAGATGAAGCTGTGCAGTACTTCACGGCTTTTCCTACTGACGCAGCAGCCAAGTGAATTCCACAAACATCTGGACTTCGCGGCAAACGACACGTCCCGTGGTGGAACACTGAGTGTCAGATTGCGCGAAAGGAACAGAACAGGGCATGGAGGTTGCTGCGGAACTCGCGGACAGATGAAAACCTTGAGATATTTAAGAAAATAAAATCTCGAGGCAGGAGAACGCGTCGGCAGGCCAGAAAAGGAAGCTGGCGCAAGATTTTATCAGGAATAAATTCATATACACAAGAGGCTAAAGTCTGGAACATGGTTCGTAGGGTAGCAGGAAGACAAGTCAAATCACTCCCACTCGTAAACACACAGGGTGACAGCCTGGAAGATCAGGCGAACTTCCTCGGTGCACATTACGAGCAAATGTCTTGCTCGTCACACTATACTGAAGCTTTACAAAGATATAAAGCAAGGATAGAAAAGCAGAAACTAGAGTACAAGTGCACAAATCACGAGGCATACAACCAACCTTTCAACTTAGCTGAGCTACAAACATCACTAAACACTTGCAGTAATTCTGCCCCAGGCTACGACCGTGTCACGTATGAAATGTTGAAAAACCTGCCGCTCAAAATGCGAAAAACTTTACTCTCTCTATACAATGCTATCTGGCTTTCTGGCACCATCCCTGCTTCTTGGAAAGAAGCTATTGTTATCCGTATTTAGAAACAGGGCAAGGACCCTTCCTCAGTTTCAAGTTATAGGCCCATTGCACTAACCAGGTGCGTTTGTAAACTTTTTGAAAAAATAATAAACCGCCGACTTTACCATTTCCTTGAAACACACAATCTGCTCGACCAATTTCAGTGTGGGTTTCGAAAAGGTAGATCCACCACCGACCATCTGGTGCGTATCGAGGCACAGATCCGAGACGCTTTCGTCCCCAAACAATACTTCCTCTCAGTGTTTCTCGATATCGAGAAGGCCTACGACACAACATGGCGTTTTGGCATATTAAGAGACTTGTCTCACCTGGGTGTGCGCGGTAGAATGCTTTGCATAATCGAGAGTTACTTGCCCAATCGGAAATTCCGTGTCCGTGTGGGCAGTATTCTCTCCCAAACATTTGTGCAAGAAACGGGAGTACCGCAAGGTGGTGTACTTAGTTTGTACACTTTGTATCATCAAAACGAATTCCTTGCACCTGCCCATCCCCCGCGACATGTTCTATTCCACATATGTCGATGACGTCCAGCTTGGCTTTAAGTCATGCAACGTAATAATGTGTGAGCGGCAGGTTCAGTTAGGTTTAAACAAGGTCTCCGAATGGACCGAGGAAAACGGATTCCGGCTGAACCCAGGAAAAAGCACGTGTGTCTTGTTCTCCCGAAAGAGAGGCATGCACTCAGAACCCGACATTGGACTGAACGGCCAACGTCTGTCTGTGAATTCGGAGCATAAATTCCTAGGCTTAATCTTGGACAACAAGTTGACCTTCGTACCACACATAAAGTATTTAAAAACAAAATGTTTAAAAGCCATGAATGTTATAAAAGTGTTGTCACGTACTACGTGGAGTAGTGACAGGAAATGCCTCATGAACCTGTATAGAAGCCTCATTCGCACCCGCTTAGATTATGGGGCCATTGTTTATCAGTCTGCGACTCAAACTGCTTTGAAGATGCTAGATCCTGTGCACCATTTGGGCATCCGCCTTTCTACGAGTGCTTTTCGCACGAGCGCCGTAGAAAGCCTTTACGTCGTTGAATCAAATAAGTGGTCGCTTCATCTGCAAAGAACTTACATGTCCTTTGTATATTTCCTTAAGGTGAAAGCAGACAAGAGGCACCCCTCATACTCTACTATTATTGATTTGTCGAGCTCCATTCTGTTTCAATACAGGCCTTCAATGAGGCAGCCCTTCTCAGTTCGTTTGAAGGGTCTAGCTGAGGACACTGGAGTGTCACTCGAACACAGTTTATAGGCTCCTGTAGCATACTTGCCACCGTGGCAGTGGCAGACTATAGATTGCGATGTGTCTTTCCTAGAAGTTACTAAACAAGGGCCTATTGCCCATGTTCGAACAAACTTCCTGGAACTTCCACACAAATACACACGTCCTGAGTTCTTTACAGATGCCTCTAAGTCTAACTCCTCTGTGTCCTACGCTGCTGTCGGCCCTTCCTTTTCGGATGCTGGCCCTCTACATCCAGGCACAAGTATCTTCACAGCGGAAGCTTACGCGATACTTGTGGCAGCTATACACATCAGACAATTACAAATACAAAAAGCAGTATTTTATACAGACTCCCTCAGTGTGGTAACGGCTCTGCACAGTCTTAAAAACAAAACAAAAAACCTGTACTCGTTTCACTCTACTCCATTTTATGCGCACTCTACACACTCAACCAACATGTTGTTGTGTGCTGGGTGCCAGGGCACCGTGAGATTCCAGGCAACATGATGGCGGATCAGCTTGCTGCATCCGTCCACGAAAGCACCGCCATTACACCCATATCAATTCCGGCCCTTGATCTTAAGCCGTCTCTCAAACGAAAGCTCACGGACTACTGGCAGAGCAAGTGGGATACACACACACAAAACAAACTACACGTTATCAAGCCACACCTTGGCTATTGGCCACCAGTATCAAAATCACGTCACACAGAGGTAACAATAACGAGGCTCAGGATAGGACACACATACAAGACACACTCATATCTTTTGTCCGGTGGCGATCTACCATTATGTGACAGATGTGGTGAAGCACTAACAGTTCTTCAAATTTTAATTCAGTGCAAACAATTGGGCGCTGTAAGAAAACAACACTTTCCATCACCCTATCGACAACATATACCTTTACACCCTGCAATGTTCGTCGGTAGGGAACCGCTTTTGAGTCACAAATCATTGTTAGCGTTTTTAAAAGAAATTCATAGCTTTTATGTCATATACCCAGGCATTCCGTAGCACGACCTCTCCAGAGAGGTTTTCGCGGCGGTGGCTACACAATAAAGCACTTGCCTCACGGACCTTGGACGCAAGGGTATGAACGAGTGAGGCACTTGTGGTAATGCCATACATGTCCACCATCGTTTATTATCATTAACTTTTGTCATCTATTCGCACCACACACACCTTTCACGGCATGGTCATGATTTTATTATTTATATGTCTTTACCCGCATTACTGCGAGGAATTTTATTGCCCTTATACAGCCGCTAATCACAATCATTGTCCACATCTCTTGTCCCATGAACTGGCGCTCTTTGGCTATCAAATGGCCCTTGCGCCAAAAAAAACTCCATATATCATCATCATAATGGCGCCTGTAGCATACCCGCCACCGTGGCAGTGGCAGACTATAGACTGCGATGTGTCTTTCTTAGAAGTTACAAAACATGCACTCCCCGCAGGGGCGCCTGTGAAAGCAGGCGTTTGGTGTGTAGCGACACCACAGACCCGAGCTAACGGGGGAGTTCTGACTCCCTTCCACGCCTAGCCGTGCTTGGCTCCGTCGTGTACGGGGAAAAGGGAATCCTGCGGGTTGAGCCGACGCGGGGTTATCGGACCTTTAAGGCCCCCCGGCAGAGGCAACACACACCTGTTGCCCCGGCTTCACGTAGACGGCACCCCTGGGCTGACCCATCCAGGGGAAATCGGCAGTCGCCTTTTCCTGTCTCTCTCCTCCCACATCTTCGTCTTTTTCTCACACTTTTATCTTTCCTGTCCTCTCCTCACTTCTGTTGACTTCCGATATTCATGGAGGCAAGGGTTAACCTTGTGTAGGTATTCCATCTTGGATAATTACATTGGGTTATAGTGACAGCGTACGGCTGGCGTCGGGAGGGCTTGTTTCAACAAGTCCAACCGCGTCCCCTTGTTGGGCTCCGTGGTTGGTGGTCGCCGCCGTTACCGAACACATTCATACTTGTATGCCTTTACAAGCATCCGCTGACCTTGATCGGTCTCGTAAGAGAGGCCGCACCGAAGCAAGTTATCACGTCTCGACAGAAACTATAGTTACTTTCGCGAAGTACCACATTATCCACAGTGACAGCACACCTCTGAGAAAATTATCCCCATTTTTATGGCCAAGTGCCTAAAAGAAAAAATAGGACCCACATACACAGCATCCAAAATGTCAAGCGGTGACCTCCTTTTGGAGCTAACCGAAAAAGACCAAGTGCCTAAGCTATCCCAACTAACCAGCATTGGAGAAACAGCTGTCACCGTTTTGGTCCATCGTTCTCTAAACACCAGCAGGGGAGTAATCTCTGAGGAAGACTTCTTAGGCCTTAGTGGCGAAGAGTTGCTCGAAGGTTTCCAAGACCAAAACGTCATCAAAGTCCAAATAATTGTAATACATCGCAATACTCAGGAAGTACCCACCAAACACGTATTACTAACCTTTGGAACAAGTGGAATGCCCACCTCTCTTAAGGCTGGGTACTTAAAAATAAACGTCAGACCCTACATTCCCAACCGCAGACGCTGTTTCAAATGTCAAAGATTCGGACACGCCTCACACTCTTGCAGAGGCAAAGAAACATTCGCAAAATGCAGCGCAAACGACCACAAATCAGAAAACTGCTCATCCTCACCCCACTGTGTTAACTGTGACGGGGAACACCCAGCGTATTCCCGGTCATGCCCATGTTGGAAAAAAGAAAAAGAAGTGATCGCTCTAACCGTCAAAGAAAAAATATCATTCAGCGAAGCACGAACACGGGAATCATACCTTTTCCACAGAAGTTACGCTGATGTGACGCAGCCGGGGGCAGCGTCACAGAGGCCTCAGGAGTCGACCGCTACCACACCCAGTGGTCTTGTGGTGACTCAAACCGCCCCCGTAAAAGAAGCAGCGCCAGCTGCTCTATGCACATTAAAGGGCCCGCAAACTCCAGTCTCTCTGAGCCCTAAACTCCATAGAGTGCCAAGGCCTGAGATCCGTTTCTCAGCGCCTCACTCTCGATCTGCCAGCGCCTCAGACAAGGCAATGGAGATCGACTACAAAACTCCGGTGTCATCGACACCGAAGGACAAGCGCTCTCTCAAGCGTACTAAACAGGACAAGGACAAAGTCCTAGTAACCACAATAAGTAAGCGATAACCGTACTGGTTATCGTATTTCTCTCTATTTCTATTTCTTAGTATTGTCACCTATCATCTTTTATAGCGATCAATCCCCACAAGTATATTTACTTAACTTTATTCCACCATGGCTTTTATCGTACATTGGAACTGTAGAGGCTTAATTCATACCTTAGGTGACATAAAGGACATCATTAACAAATCATTACTAGTAGCCTTTTGCCCCCCAAGAAACAAATCTTGGTGCAAAACACGGCCATTTCCTAAAAGGCTTCAAAGTTGCCCGAAAGAACCGCGATCATTGCAACCGTCTTTCAGGAGGAGTAGCCATAGTCGTGCAGGGCAGCACTCCTACGCGAGATGTCCAAATAAACACATCTTTCGAGGCCGTAGCCGTCACCATCCTATCGTACAAAACCATCACCATCTGCTCACTGTATATCCCACCCCACACCCTTTTCACCACCAAAAACCTACAAAATCTAGTGGAACAGTTGCGAAAACCATTTATCTTAGTTTAGGATTTCACGGCTCATTCAACCCTTTGGGGTAGCGACAAAACTGACGCAAGAGGGCAAGCCGTGGAAGATTTCATTCTATCAAATGACATCTGCCTTCTTAATTCCGGCGCTTTTACCTACTTTTCACCAACCTCGCGCACTTTTAGTTGCTTAGATCTCGCCATGTGTTCATCGTGTATTTTTAACAATTTTAAATGGGACGTTGTCAACACGTCTTATGGTAGTGATCATCAACCCGGCATCATAAAACTCATACCATCCTACCCAACTTTAACAAGCAGGCCACGCCGGTGGAAACTACAGCCCACGAACTGGCCAGTTTTCACAGAAATCGCTAAGCTCGATAAAGTTTTCTCATCGGAGCTTTCTGTTGAGGAACTAAACGAAGAGTTCGTCAAAGTTTTATTCTTAGCAGCAGAAAAAGCAATACCGCAATCATCCGGCATCGTACGCAAGAAACTCAACCTTTGGTGGACAAACGAGTGTACTGATGCCAAAAAAGAACAAAATAAGGCCTGGGGAATTCTACGAAGATACCCCTCCTACACGAAACTCATCAACTTCAATTAGGCAAAAGCCAGAGCCCGATTTATTCGAAGACAGGCAGAAAAGGATTCATGGCAAAAATACATATCATCAATTAACAGTTCAGTCACATTAAAACACATCTGGGACCAGGTGAGGAAGTTCAAGGGAGAGTACTCCTCTTACACAATACCACTCCAGACACACAATCAGCACTAGAAGACCAGGCCAACCTATTAGGAGAACACTTTTATAAGGTATCATGCTCAGCAAACTACACTAATACATTCCTGAAATATAAAGAAAATGCAGAAAGACAAAGATTGCCTACTAGAAATACCTCAAATGAAAGTTATAACCTTCCGCTTACGCTGCACGAATTAAACAGGGTACTTTCTGCCGGTAAAAAAACAGCAACAGGGTCTGACCAGATACACTACGCAATGTTGGCACACCTATCCCAAGCATCCGCGAAGGCACTTCTCCAATTCTTCGACAAAATATGGGACTCTGGCATAATGCCTGAAGGTTGGAAAAGAGCCATGGTCATACCATTCCTAAAACCTGGTAAACCCCCAACAACCCAAAGTAGCTACAGGCCCATTGCATTAACAAGTTGCCTTGCAAAAACTTACGAAAGCATCATAAATATTAGACTTACTTGCACTATGGAATTGGAGCACCTAATAGACGCACACCAGTGCGGATACAAAAAGTGCTGTTCCACCACTGATCACATTGTTAGGCCGGAACAAGAAATATGACAAGCATTTCTACACAAACAGTTCTGTCTCTCGGGCTTCTTTGACTTAGAGAAAGCATATGACACAACTTGGAGATATGGAATTCTGATAGATCTAGCTAACTTAGGGATTCGCGGAAGAATGCTGAACTGCTTACACGATTTTTTATCGAATAGAACTTTTCAAGTACGTTTGGGTACGGTACTATCACGAATATTTGTCCAAGAAAATGGTGTACCACAGGGATGCGTTTTGAGCATCACCCTGTATATAGTGAAAATGAACTTCATCAACAGGGCTATACTCCGTACAGTCATGCACTCCATCTATGTTGACGATCTCCAAATTGCATGCCGAGCCTCCAGCCTATCATCCTGCGAAAGGTAACTCCAAATTACAATAAATCGGCTTATCAAATGGGCCGACCAAAATGGTTTCCGCTTTTCAGCGCAAAAAACCACGGCTGTTCTCTTTACGCAAAAAAGAGGATTGTTCCCTGAATCCGTGCTCAAACTATACAACATCAACATGCCGGTAAAACAAGAAAACAAATTTCTAGGAATCACATTCGACCGAAAACTAAACTTTCTGCCACACATAAACGCACTGAAAACTAAGGCAAGCAGAGCACTCAACGTGCTCAAAGTACTCTTTCACAAACACTGGGGTTCCGATCGACACTGCCTTATCGGTATTTACCGATCTGTTGTACGCAGCATTTTAGACTACGGATGCGTAGTCTACGACTCGGCGCGAAACTTATACATCCGGCGTATTGACCTTATACACAACCTCGGTCTCCGTCTGTCAAGTGGTGCTTACAGAACATCACCTGTGCAAAGTCTATACGTAGAATGCAATGAGCCCCCTCTATGTGATCGAAGAGCATTACTAACCTTGTCATATGTTTTAAGAATAAGGTCGTCACCTGAACACATCTTCTGCGAAATTGCCGCAAAATGTGACTCACGCTCACACTACCTCAAAAAACCGAACCTAATCAAACCACTTGTCCTACGTTTCGAGAAATACTGCCGCTTTTATACCATCCCTGATGGATCACTTGATGTCGCTATTAAACCACCAAGACTGCCGCCGTGGTTCGACCTGTCACAGCTATGCGAATTTTCACTAAGCCGTTTTAACAAAAAAAGCACCCCACCAGAACACATAATCCAAAATTTTTATGTACTTCAGCACGAATATAGGGATTACGAAGAATTTTACACAGATGGCTCAAAAACGGAAGACCACGTGGGTATTCAGATTGCGACGACGAAAAGCGCAATTTCTGTGAAAGTACCTCGAAGTTTTTCTATTTTCCAGCTGAAGCTTATGCTTTTAGTGAAGCAGTTCGGAAAATCATCGCTGAAAAATACAAGAAAGCAATCATATACACCGACTCAGTAAGCACACTGAAAGCACTACATATAAAATTCGAATGTGAGCCAATAGTGGGCGACATTTTGAACAAGGTATACTTGAACAGCCAGGCAGCGTGCATCCGTTTCTGCTGGGTCCCAAGTCATGTTGGGATACCCGGAAACGAAAAAGCAGATTAGTATGCTTCCAAGGCAGCCCATAAAATAGTAACAAAAGTGAAAATTCCCCTTAAAGATATCCAGAGAACAATTCGACTGGCTCTACTGGCAAAATGGCAAAAGCAATGGGACACCTGCACGAACAAGAAGCTTCACCTGGTGAAACTCACACTTGGGGAATCGAAGACCTGCCGTCACCAGCAACGGTTTATTGAAGTTGTATTATGCCGACTTCGCATTGGACACACACACACTTGACACACAACCTCTTACTCGCAAAGGAAGAACAACCAACGTGTGAAAAATGCCAAGAAGCGTTAACACTTATGCACATCCTAATCACATGTCCTACCATTGAAACAGAGACAAAAACATTTCAGCAAGCTATACAAACAACATGTACCTTTACACCCTGCTTTGTTCCTAGGAAATGACCCTCTAGTACCTCTGCCTGACGTGCTAAACTTTCTGAAAGAATCATCATCATCATCATCATCATCATCAGCCTGACTACGTCCACTGCAGGACAAAGACCTCTCCCATGTTCCGCCAGTTAACCCGGTCCTGTGCTTGCTGCTGCTAATTTATACCCGCAAACTTCTTAATCTCATCTGGCCACCTAACCTTCTGTCTCCCGCTAACCTGCTTCCCGTCTCTGGGAATCCAGTTAGTTACCCTTAGTGACCTGCCGTTATCCTGTCTACGCGCTACATGCCCGGCCCATGTCCATTTCCTCTTCTTTATTTCAACTATGATATCCTTAACCCCCGTTTTTCCCCTAACCCACTCTGCTCTCTTCTTGTCTCTTAAGGTTACACCTGCCATTTTTTTCTATTGCTTGCTGCGTCGTCCTCAATTTAAGCTGAAAGAATGTAACCTGTTATATAAGCTTTAAAATCTCATTTTTTCAGTGTCCATTCCTGAAATTCTTGTGTCTGACGCAGCATAGCCTTAGCTGCTTTTGCGCTATAAAAACCAAATTAACCTAAGCTAACAAAACATGCACCTATTGCCCATATCCGAACATACTTCCTGGAACTTCAACACAAATACACACGTCCTGAGTTCTTTACAGATGCCTCCAAGTCGAACTCCTCTGTGTCCTACGCTGCTGTCGGCCCATCCCTTTCGGATGCTGGTCCTCTACATCCAGGCACAAGTATCTTCACAGCGGAAGCTTACGCGATACTTGTGGCAGCTAAACACATCAAACAATTACAAATACAAAAAGCAGTTATCTTATACGGACTCCCTCAGTGTGGTTACGGCTCTGCACAATCTTAAAAAAAACCAAAAAAACCCAGTCCTTGTCTCACTTTACTCCACTTTATGCACACTCTACACACTCATACATGTTGTAGTGTGCTGGGTGCCAGGGCACCGTGAGATCCAAGGCAACGTGAGGGTGGATCAGCTCACTGCATCCGTCCACAAAAGCACTGCCCCTACACCCATATCAATCCCGGTCCTTGATCTTAAGGCGTCTCTCAAACGAAACCTCAGGGACTACTGGCAGAGCAAGTGGGATAAACACACACAAAACAAACTACACATTATTAGGCCACACCTTGGTCATAGGCTGCCAGTATCAAAATCGCGTCATACAGATGTGATACTAACGAGGCTCAGGATAGGACACACATACACGACACACACATATCTTTTGTTCGGTGGCGATCCACCATTGTGTGACAGATGTGGTGAAGCATTAACGGTCCTACACATGTTAATCCAGTGCAACGAGTTAGAAACTCTAAGAAAACAACATTTTCCATTACCCTACCGACAACATATACCTTTACACCCTGCACTGTTCGTCTGTAGAAAACCGCTTTTTAGCCATAAATCATTGCTAGCGTTTTTAAAAGAAATTCATAGTTTTCATATCATATACCCGGGCATTCCGTAGCACGACCTCTGCAGAGAGGTTTTTGCTGCGGTGGCTACACAAGAAAGCACTTGCCTCGCAGCCCTTGGACACAAGGGCGCTGATGAGGCACTTGTGCTAGTGCCAAATATTTTTACACGTTTCTATTATAAAACTTTTGTCACCTTTTTTACTATGCATATCCTGTCACTGTCAATGATTTTAATACCTATGATTTTACGTGCATTATCGCGAGGAACTTTAAGGCCCCTATACAGCCACGTAACATATCATTGTCCACATCTCTATACTCATTGAAATGGCGCTCTTTAGCCATCGATTGGCCCTTGCGCCATAAAGCGCCACACATCATCAAGCTTTTGGGCAGCAAGGCGTTCATTTGCCTTCTCTCACGATTCACTTCCGATTCATGCAAATATCTCAGAACTCCTGCCATCAGTGTTTGATTGGGCATTTGGCGACGTTTTTTTAGTGGTCGTAGCTGATGAGGTGGCGGGTGTTGGTGGTATAATGGTGTGTTGCGTAGGGCTCCTGGCTGGACGTGTCATCTCCGACATGTGGGCTGCCGGAAGCTTGCTGCTCGACACTTTCTCTGCCTGTGCTTTCAGATGGTTGATCTCTGGTAGGAGAGTATGCATTACACAAGACGAACACAAAATGGCATTGCTGCTGGTGAATTAACATAGACGAGAGGTACGCATGCAACTTCTCTACCAAATAGTGCCTTTGCATGGCATGAAAGCACGTTGCCATTGATATGAAAAAAGATGTATGCACTCATGTCCCACTAGACTACCACAGCAATGGGGATATTTACTTTAGCTGGTTTGATATATCGACAATGTAAAATTATGCAGCCCCCGCAGGGGCGCCTGCGCAAGCAGGCGTTTGGTGTGTAGCGACACCACGGACCCGAGCTAATGGGGGAGTTTTGACTCCCTCCCACGCCTATCCGTGCGTGGCTTTGCCGTGTCCGGGGAAAAGGTGATCCTAGGGGTTGAGCCAACGCCGGGTGATTGGACCTTCAAGGCCCCCCGGGAGAAGCAACACACCTCTTTGGCCCCGGCTTCACGCAGACGGCACCTCTGGGCTGACCCATCCAGAGGAAATCGGCAGTGGCCTTTTCCTATATCTCTCTCCCTACATCTTCGTCTTTATCTCTCACTTTTTATCTGTCCTGTCATCTTCTCTCTTCTGTTTACTTCCGATCTGTCCTGGCGGCAAGGGTAACCTTGTGTATGTGCTCTGTCTTGGGCACAATATATTTGGTTATAGTGGCTGTGTACAGCTGACGTTGACATGTCCATACAATCTTGGAGCCTGTCACGTCCCCGTGCGTAGCTCCATGGTGGATGGCTGGTATGGCTGCCGAATTCACTCCGATTTTATGGATTTTACTTCTCTTCCTTCACCCCGCAGGGGCGCCGGCGCAAGTAGGCGTTTGGTGTGTAGCGACACCACGGACTCGAGCTAACGGGGGGTTTCTACTCGCTCCCACGCCAAGCCGTGCATGGCTTTGCCGTGTCCGGAGAAAAGGGGATCCGGGGGGTTGAGCCGACGCTGGGTGATTGGACCTTCAAGGCCCCACGGCAGAGGCAACACACCCCTTTGGCCCCGGCTTCACGTAGACGGCACCCCTAGGCTGACCCACCCAGGGGAAATGTGCAGTCGCCTTTTCCTATCTCTCTCCCTACATCTTCGTCTTTATCCCTCACTATTTATCTGTCCTGTCTTCTACACTCTTCTGTCTACTTCCAAACTTCCTGGCGGCTAGGGTTAACCCTGTGCAAATAGCCTAACTTGGCCTAGGCGCATTGGGTTATAGTGACGTTGTACGGCTGGCGTCTGCAGGTTTCAGCATCTGCAAACTTATAGCGTCCCCTCGTTGGGCTCCGTGGTGGGTGGCCACCAACGCTGCTGAACGAAAATAAGACAGGCATGCATGAAGCATTCCCCCTACTGTCTGATCGTACCGGCTTAAAGCGGGTACGCACCGATGATATAAATTTTTTCAACCAGCCAAAAGAAACATTTCCCAACTTCAATGTCATTCACTGCGACAAAACTGGAAAGCAAGGCAGGACCGCATCTCCATTCGTAGTTGCCAGGTGTCTTACTGAAACTCTCGGGGCTGGATACAAAGTAACCAAAATGGCTAGCGGAGACCTTTTCATTGAAATTCGGGGCAAAGAACAATTTGTAAAGCTAGACAGCCTCTCAACATTTGGTGACGTACCGATAACCGATAACCGTAACACCACACAGATCTCCCCGCAGGGGAGCCTGCGCAAGTAGGCGTTTGGTGTGCAGCGACACCACAGACCCGAGCTAACGGGGGAGTTTCGACTCCCTCCCATGCCTAGCCGTGCGTGGCTTTGCCGTGTCCGGGGAAAAGGGGATCCCTTGGGTTGAGCCGACGCTGGGTGATTGGACCTTTAAGGCCCCCCGGCAGAGGCAACACACCCCTTTGGCCCCGGCTTCACGTAGATGGCACCCCTGGGCTGACCCACCCAGGGGAAATCGGCAGTCGCCTTTTCCTATCTCTCTCTCCCTACATCTTCGTATTTTGTTCTCACTTTACATCTTTCCCCCCGCCGGGGCGCCTGCGCAAGTAGGCGTTTGGTGTGTAGCGACACCACGGACCCGAGCTAACGGGGGAATTTTGGCTCCCTCCCACGCTTAGCCGTGCGTGGCTTTGCCGTGTCCGGGAAAAAGGGAATCCTGGTGGTTGAGCCGACGCTGGGTGATGGGACCTTTAAGGCCCCCCGCAGAGGCAACACACCCCTTTGGCCCCGGTATTACGTAGACGGCAACGCTGGGCTGACCCACCCAGGGGAAACCGGCAGTCGCCTTTTCCTATTTCTCTCTCCCTACATCTTCGTCTTTATCGCTTACTTTTTACCTGTCCTGTTGTCTTCTCTTTTCCGTTTACATCCGAATTTCTTGGCGGCTAGGGTTAACCCTGGGGGACTGACCTCCCTTGGTCAGGACCACAGTGTTATAGTAGCAATGTATGGCTAACGTGTGTATACGTTCCCCTTGTTGGACTCCATGGTGGGTGGCCAGCATAGCTACCGATTGAACATACTTTTCTATGGAAAAAAGTACCTCCCTTTTCCACAATGATCGGTCCCGTAAAAGGGGTCGGACCGAGGCGAATACAAACCCTCTTACTAAAGAGAGCAATTACACGAAATTCTTTGTTGTAACGTCATTGACTGAAACTAAGATTCAGGACATATCACCATTCCCGATTGCAAAAGCAATCAAAGAATGTATTGGAAGCAATTACAGTGCAAAAAATGAATTCAGGAGATCTCCTCATAGAAGTGAAAAACAAAGAACAAAGAGACAAAATTAGACACCTTGGAAAAATCGGACAACATGAAGTCCGTGTAACAGCCCACCGATGTCTCAATTACACGCGAGGTGTAATATCCGACAACGAAATGCTCAAGTGCACCGACGCAGAAATTGAGGATGCTTTAGCAGATCAAGGTGTACTTGCCGCACGAGCAATCATCATCCGTAGAGATTATCATAATCACCCAGTGTCTATACCGTAGAGTGTCATAATCACCCTATTATCATAATCACCCAGTGTCTGGCGCATCATAGCCATTGCTGCTTTTGCGCCATAAAACCCAACGTAACTAACTTTACATCTTTCCTGTCTTCTCCTCCCTTCATATTACTTCCAATTTTTCCTAGCGGCAAGGGTAATATGGTGTAAATATCCAAACTTGGGTTATATTAGGTTATGGCAGTGGTGTACTACTGGCGTTGTGCAGACATGTTTACATGTTCTGCGACGTCCCCTTGTCGGGCTCCGTGGTGGGTGGTAGGCGCCATTACTGAACGAACTGCACTTTTCTATGGGATCACGAAACCCCTACTTTATTGATCGCCCCCTTCAAAAGGTGGCCCACCGAAGAAAACATAATGGCGATTTCAGAAAAACAAGACCATTTTCCTAAGTACCATGTTATTCATTGCGAAAACTCAGACAAAAACGCTCGCAACATCTCCCCATTCCTCGTGTCTAGGTGCCTAACCGAGACTATCGGAACTGGCTATAAGGCTACAAAGATGGCAAGCGGAGACTTGCTGGTGGAAGTCAAAGACAAGACACAGTTTCAGAAACTAGAAAAATTAGTAGCATTTGGGGACAAGCCTGTAAACGTCTCTGCGCACCGAACGATGAATACTGTCAAAGGTGTTGTGTCAGACGATGACCTAAAAGACCTAACAAATGATGAGCTTCTGGCTGGCTGGAAGGACGAAAATGTCATTCACGTACAGCACATCGTAGCGAGAAGAGAAAACAAAGAAACTCCAACCAAGCACATAATTGTGACCTTCGGGTGCTCCACACTACCGCATGAAATAGTTACCGGCTACCTAAAACTGTCTGTGAGACCCTACATTCCGAATTCGCGGCGCTGCTTCAAGTGCCAAAGATTCGGACATGCTTCTCAGAGTTGCCGTGGGCAGCTTACCTGTGCACGGTGTGGTATCACAGGCCACTATACAGATGATGACTGCAAGGCCGAACCCCACTGCGCGAACTACGATGGGGAACACGCGGCGTATTCTAGATCCTGCACAGCATGGAAAAAAGAAAAAGAAATTATTACTATTGTGAAGAAGAAGATGTGCCTGCAGCGAGCAGCATCGCCAACGCCCGGCTCTCTCGGCTCGTGCTTCGGTTCGTTGCTGTGCCGATCGCTGGACGGTTCTTCACGCTGTCTCGTCGCTGTCTTTAACGGCTAATAAAGCTCCTCACATTTGGTGGAAGGTGCTGTTAATCCCCGTTGCTACACCCTGGAGCTGCGAAGCCGCACACTACTACCTGTCATGACTGCCAACGCCACTACATCGACGTCTTCGCTCCAGTTCAACTGCCCTGGCCATCCTAGGCTACGGGAGCCGAAGGTCTTCAGCGGTGCGGATGGGACCGACTTCGAAGACTGGCTCGAGCACTACGAACTGGTGAGCGCCAACAATAAGTGGGATGAAGCCGACAAGCTGGGCCACGTGATATTTTATCTCACTGGCGTCGCCGAATTGTGGTTTAATAACCACAAACACAACATCCCCACATGGAGCGTCTTCAAGACGTCATGTGCTGAAGTGTTCGGTAGGCCGGCTGTCCGCAAGCAGAGGGCAGAACAGCGCTTGCGCGTCCGCTCTCAGCAGACTGGCGAGACCTTTACCAGCTATATTGAGGACGTCGTCGACCTTTGTCGACGTGTGAATAACACCATGCCCGAATCCTACAAGGTCAAAAACATCCTGAAGGGCATCGACGACGGCTCATTTCAAATGCTCTTGGCAAGGAATCCAAGCACAGTTTCTGAAGTCGTCAGCTTGTGTCAGAGCTACGACGAGCTGCAGAAGCAACGCACTCTGACTAGGCAGCCTCAGCCTGGTGGTGAGTCGCTGTCCAGTTTCGACTCCATGCCCGACAATTCACCATTGCTTCAGCAAGTCCGAGCCTTCGTCCGTGAGGAAGTCGCCCGCCAACTTTCCCTAACGCCCTTTACTCACGAGACCACCACCCGTCTACCTGCCCCGCTTCGCACTGCTATATCGGAAGAGGTTGCACAAGCTGTTCCTCTTGCGCACTACGAGCCACCTCTATCTAGCCGTGGTCACTGCCCGGGTGTCGCACAGCCGGTAGGCGCTCCTGTCGCCTATCCACCAGCCGTTCAGCCTGTGGCCGTGCCCCTCACCTATGCAACGCAGCCTGTGGCTCCTCCTGTCGCCTTTTCGCAAGAGATGCAGCCCGTAGCCACGCCGCTCACATATGCAGACGCTGTACGTAGGCTCCCGCAACCACCCTACACCACGCGCTCACAGCCCGCACACCCGGCTGCTTATACTGCACCTTGGGCGGCAGCACCAGTCGCCAATCCCTGGAGGACGCCCGATAACCGACCGATTTGCTACGCTTGCTTCACTCCCGGACACGTTGCTCGCTACTGCCGTCGTCGACCTCAGACGTTCTGCAACTATGCCCGGTCGTCGCATCCCGGCAGCCAACCCTTCGTCCAATACGGGCTGGTCTCACCACCTCGCTATGCGCCTACTGACCACCTTGACTTCCAGCCGCAACGCGCACCCTCTCCTCGTCGGCGATCGCCCTCCCCCATGCGTCGCCGGCCCAGACCTTCTGACCAGGTAAACTAAGCAACGCGGTTCAAGAGGCAAGAACTGCGCCGTTTTCGAACTGTCTAAGCCCGCGCTCCTCTCCTGCTAACGTGGTCGCAGTAACTGTTGAAGGTTATTCTACTTTCGCCCTTGTGGACACTGGCGCCGCTGTTTCAGTTATTGCCGCTAATCTCTGCCGTTTATTACGCAAAGTAACGACGCCGCTTTCGGGACTGTCGCTTCACACCGCAAGCGCACAGCAAGTAACGCCTCTCGCAGCCTGCACTGCAAGAGTCTCCATCGAAGGCATTCTTTACATCGTGGAGTTTATTGTTCTTCCTGTCTGTTCGCATGACGTCATCCTCGGGTGGGACTTCCTATCCCGTCATAATGCCGTCATAGACTGCGCACGTGCCGAAGTTGAGTTTTCACCCTTGTGTGATGTCCCAATACTGGATGCTCCTCATCAGCCGCCGAAGTTGCTCGTTCATGAAGATACCGATATTCCACCAGGAAATTTCGCCCTTGTTCCCGTTTCATGCAACGCCTACACTGACGCTACAGTTCTTTTTATGCCTTCCGATATCTTCAAATGTCGTCGAGTTTTGCCGCTGCCTTTCGCAACAATTGACCTTGCCGCCGGAAGAAGCAACATGTTCGTAAGCAATCCGCTTTCCACACCTGTCACATTGCTTGCGGGGGAATGTCTCGGCCGCGTGCAGGATCTCGACCCTTCGTTTTTGTTTGATGTCCCGGACGACTACTGCGACCACCCCAAAGCACTGTCGGCACTCGAGGAGTCGTCCGATGATACGTTTTCCAGCGCCATCGCCGACACTCTCACTCCCACCGAACATGCCAACCTGCTGGATCTTCTGCATGAGTTCATGAGTTCGTTCGATGTGTCGCAACCTCAACTGGGCCGCACATCACAAGTCAAACATCATGTTGACACCGGCCTACACCAGCCACTGCGTCAAAGACCATACCGTGTCTCCGCTGAAGAGTGCCGCGTCATCAACGATCAAGTCGAAGATATGCTTCGTAGAGACGTCATTCGACCATCTCACAGTCCCTGGGCGTCTCCCGTCGTCCTGGTGCGTAAGAAAGACGCATCTATTCGATTTTGCGTGGACTATCGTCGTTTGAATAAGATAACCCACAAGGACGTCTATCCTTTGCCGCGCATTGACGATGCCATTGACACCCTTCACGGAGCGGAATTTTTCTCGTCGCTAGATTTGCGGTCTGGCTACTGGGAGGTCCCAATGGCAGAAGCCGATCGCCAAAAAACGGCATTTATTACACCAGACGGACTATATGAATTTAACGTCATACCCTTCGGGCTTTGTAACGCGCCTGCCACGTTTGAACGTCTTATGAATAATACGCTACGTGGCCTCAAATGGAATATGTGCCTCTGTTACCTCGACGATGTCGTGGTTTTCTCCCACGACTTTCCTACGCACCTCCTTCGCCTCAGGCACGTTTTGAGTTGTCTGACCAACGCTGGTCTGCAGCTTAACCTGAAAAAATGCCGCTTCGCTGCACGCGAGCTCGTCATCCTAGGCCACATCGTGTCCAAGCACGGCGTATTACCAGACCCAGCAAAACTTCGAGCAGTCGCAGAATTTCCCAAGCCGACGACCATGAAAGAAGTGTGGCAGCTTGGGCTAGTTGGTATGGCATGACGATAGTTATAGCGCGAGAACAAAACGACGACACAGAGACAAGAAGGCGCTCGTGTCTTTCGTGTCCTTCTTGTCTCTGTGTCGTCGTTTTGTTCTCGCGCTATAACTATCGTCATACCATGAAAGAACTTCGCAGTTTTGTAGGCCTATGCTCTTATTTCCAGCGTTTTGTTCAAAATTTTGCATCTATCATGTCACCGTTAACCCAGCTTCTTCGCGGTGACGTGAACCTCACCTCCTGGTCCCCTGCATGTGACGTCGCCTTCACAACTCTGCGCCGTCTGCTTACTTCCTCACCTATTCTTCGCCACTTCGACCCGACGGCTCCTACCTAAGTGCACACCGACGCCAGCGGCGTCGGGCTAGGCGCTGTCCTCGCTCAACGAAAGCCCGGCTATTCAGAATACGTTGTAGCCTACGCTAGCCGCACTCTGACGAAAGCCGAAACTAATTACAGCGTGACAGAAAAAGAGTGTTTGGCTCTGGTGTGGGCGCTTGGAAAGTTCCGGCTGTACTTATACGGCCGCCCGTTCAATCTAGTAACTGATCACCACGCGCTTTGCTGGCTCTCCACGTTGAAAGACCCTTCTGGCCGCCTTGCGCGATGGGCACTCCGCATCCAGGAGTACGACATTCGCGTCGTATACCGCTGCGGACGCAAACACTCTGACGCTGATGCCCTGTCCCGCTCATCTTTACCACCAGATCAGACGTGCGGAAACGCTTGCCTCCAGACCTTGTCATCGCTAAATCTCGACTCGATTGCCATTGAACAACGTCGTGATCCGTTGATCGCCTCTCTTATCCAATATTTATCTGGCACGCCCAACCTTCCAGTATCTCGATCTCTCCGACGTCAAGCTTTCCATTTCGCCATCCGCGATCAACTTCTTCATCGACGCAACTACGCTCCCGATGGCCGCCGGTGGTTGCTGGTCATTCCACGCACTTTACGATCGCAAGTATGCGCCTCCCTTCACGACGATCCGCAATGTGGCCACGCCGGAGTGTTCAAAACATATGAAAGCCTTCGCCATCGCTATTACTGGCGCGGCATGTACAATTTTGTACGTAAATTCGTGCAGTGCTGTCCTGACTGCCAGCGACGTAAATCAACACTGCCACGTGCGACTGGCGCATTGCAGCCACTTCCATGCCCTGCCAAGCCATTTGATCGCGTCGGCGTTGACCTCTACGGTCCTCTTCCATTGACACCAGATGGTAATCGGTGGATTATAGTGGCGGTTGACCACCTGACACGCTACACCGAAACAGCCGCTTTGCCGAGCGCTACAGCTCAGGATGTCGCCTCTTTCATTTTGCAACGCTTTATCCTTGGACATGGTGCACCTCGAGAACTCCTTAGTGACAGAGGCCGCGCTTTCCTTTCTGAGGTCGTCGAAACTCTGCTTTCGGAATGCCATGTCATTCATCGGAAAATGACAGCATACCACCCGCAGACTAACGGACTAACGGAACGGTTCAACCGCACGCTAGGTGATATGCTCTCAATGTACGTGGCATCTGATCATAGCAACTGGGACCGTGTTCTCCCATACGTCACGTTCGCATATAACACCGCGATACATACCACCACGGGATTCTCACCTTTCTTTCTTCTTTACGGACGTGAGCCTTCCCATACGATTGATACCCTACTTCCTTACTGTCCTGATGCTTCCGAGTGTCCACCTATCTCCGATGCTGCTAGACAAGCCGAAGAGTGCTACCAGCTCGCCCGTGCGTTCACCTCGGAAGAGCAACAACGCCAGAAAGAAACCCGTCGCACCTCTCTTCCGGATCCCAGCTATGCCCCAGGGTCTCTTGTGTGGCTTGCCATCCCATACCAAACACCGGGACTCTCCTCCAAACTTGTCCCCCGGTACGAGGGGCCTTACACCGTTTTGGAGAAAACCTCTCCGGTTAATTTCCTAATTGAACCAGTTTCCCGATCGGACGACATGCGCCGGCGTGCACGTGACATCGTACATGTTTCCCGACTGAAACCGTACCATGAGCCTTTGCCCGAAACTTCTTAAGTCGCCAGGATGGCTCTTTTTTCAGCGGGGGCGATTGTGAAGAAGAAGATGTGCCTGCAGCGAGCAGCATCGCCAACGCCCGGCTCTCTCGGCTCGTGCTTCGGTTCGTTGCTGTGCCGATCGCTGGACGGTTCTTCACGCTGTCTCGTCGCTGTCTTTAACGGCTAATAAACCTCCTCACACTATCAAAGTCACTTACAACATCAGTTTCCACGAAGCAAGGCATCGCGTCTCCCCTTACTATGCAACAAAATCATTTGCTGAAGTGGTGCAACAAGGGGCAGCACCACGACGGCATCAGGTGGCCGCCCAAGCTACGCACAGCGTGCTGGAGCGACCACCGCTTGCCCCTACTGCGGGAGCAGCCAAGGCTGCTCCGGCCTCAGTCAACAAGGCCCTATCACGGTCGTCGACATGCATTGGAACGAGCCAGGGCAACGGGCAGACTGCGGGAGCCCCATCGACGTCCGGTGTAGAGGGTTTGAAGGCTTCGTATCTTGACCCGAAGCCTACAATGCCCAGGGATCGCTCGGCAGCGCGACAGTCCAACGCTTCTCATGAAGCTATAGACACAACCGCCAGTCAAACGGCGCCTGCAGCGCCGAAGGAGCGGCGAGTTTCTCTCGACCGCTCCAAAAAAGACAAAAAACAAATTACAGGGCCTCCAAAAAGTCCTGTAAAATAAGTTTCGTTTTCTATAATCTGAAAGATTATGGTACCATTCTGTTTCGACTTTAGTTCTACACACAGGCCACCAAGGTTTTATCGCCAACAAATCAACTCTTACTCCACTTTTCCGCTCAGGTTCATTGCCCAAAATGGCTTTTCTTCTCTATTGGAATTATACAGGACTCATTCACAACATAGGTGACATAAAAGAATTGCTAAGTAGTCTCTTTTAAATGGCTATGTGCTTACAGGAGACCAATTTGGGAGAAAAACACACCAACTTCCTCAGAGGTTTAACCGTAGTACGGTGCGATCGCGTCCACGCTAGCCGGTTATCCGGCGGCGTGGCTAATGTCGTCAAAAGTGGTATTGCAGTGAGAAAGATCACCATAACAGTCACATTGAGGCCGTGGCCGTCACCATTTTAGCTCACAAAACTATCACCATATGTTTCATTATTATCTCCCCACACACGCATTTTTCAACTAAAGATATAGAGCATATTTTGGACCAACTGTCTGAACCGTTTGTTATTGCAGGGGATTTTAATGCGCACGGAATGCTTTGGGGAAGCAGTACAACTGACACCAGAGGACAAACCCTCGAATATTTTATTCTGAACAATGACGTATGTCTTTTAACTACTGGTAGCGTCACCTATTGCTCCCCAAGCACAGGAGCCAATAGCTGCTTAGATCTAGCGCTGTGCTCACCGTCGCTCTTTTGCGACCTGAAGTGGAGCGTGATAGATAATGTCTACGGCAGTACCCATATGCCTGCTCTCATAAAACTAACACAAACCCTCCCCACCACTCAATCCCAACCACCACGTTGGAAACTACATCTGGCAGGCTGGCCACTGTTCACTGAAAAAGCTGCCCTAGAAAAAGAGATGCTTGATGGCCTAAGCATAGAGGAAATGAACGAGACAGTCACCGTCTGCATACTTGCGGCAGCCGAACAAACTATACCACGATCCTCCGGCATTATAAAGAAAAGACTTAAACCCCGGTGGACAAAAGAGTGCACACAAGCTAAAAAATACAACACAAGGAGTGGGGCATTTTTCGTAAATATCCTACAGGAGAGAACCTCCTAGCATTTAATAAGGCGAGAGCAAAGGCAAGATTTATTCGCCGGCAGGCTGAAAAACTCTCGTGGAAAAAGTACATTTCATCCATTATCAGTTCCATCACATCTAAAAGAATGTGGGATCAGGTGCACAAGTTAAACGGCAACTACAATTCATATACCATCCCCATTTTCTCAACCCCTGGCATCCAGACAAATTTAGGCGAACAGGCAGACCTACTAGCGCAGCACTTTTGCGCTATTTCGAGCTCAGCAAACTATTCGGCAGCTTTCCTAAAACATAAACAATCTACAGAAAAACAAAAGCTCCCTATTACAGGTTATCACGACAGATCATACAACTCCCCCTTAACCCTGCAGGAAATTAACAGAGTGCTTTCTCAAGGTAAAAAAACAGCACCTGGCCCAGACAAAATACATCACCAAATGTTCGCCCATTTGTCCCGGGAAGCGGTGAAGGCATTGCTGCAATTCGTTAACGCTATTTGGATCACTGGCAGAATGCCAACAGAGTGGAAAAAAGCCATTATAATTCCTTTTCTCAAAGCCGTAAAAAAACCTACATTACCAACAAGCTACAGGCTCATAGCACTCACAAGTTTTATGGCGATATCCTACGAAAGCGTTATTATTATTAGGCTAACATACATCCTAGAAACCGATAACTTGATAGATGTCCACCAATGTGGTTACAAGAAAGCATGTTCCACCACCGATCACCTCGTTCGCCTTGAACATACAGTACGAGAAGCTTTCCTGTAGAAGCAGCACTGCTTAGCAGTATTTCTCCATCTTGAAAAGGCATATGACACAACGTGGAAGTACGGTATCTTACGAGACCGGGTAGATCTAGGAATTCGCGGAAGGATACTCAACTGCTTGTCCGACTTTCTATCGAACCGAACTTTCCAGGTTCGTTTGGGTACCACACTTTCAGAAACTTTTACTCAAGAGAACGCTGTGCCTCAGGTCTGTGTCTTAAGCACAACTCTGTTTGGCGTCAAAATGAACTCTGTGAACCAGGTCATACCATCTACTCTTATGCACTCACTATATGTGGTTGATCTCTAAAGAGCGTGCCGGTCATCTAACATGGCAACGTGCGAGCGACAGATTCAAATAGCACTAAACAAACACAATGGACTAACAAAAACGGCTTCCGGTTTTCTGAGGAAAAGACGGATCTGTTGCGTTCTCCCAGAAACGAGGCTTACATTCAGACCCCGTACTCAAAATAAACGAAACAGTATTGCCAATAAAATAAGAACAGAAGTTTCTGGGGTTGTAATTGATAAGAAGCTCAATTTTCATCCACACATTAAAAATCTCAAGGTGAAATCCAACAACGCTTTCAATGTCCTCAAAGTCTTGTCCCGAAAGCACTGGGGTTCCGACCGTAAGTGCCTCCTGCTAATCTACCGCTCTTTAGTACGCAGCAATTTAGACTACGGTTGTATAATCTACGGTTCAGAAAGAGACTCGTACCTTAAGCGCGTAGACTCTGTCCATAACAAAAGGTTACGCCTCGCAACAGGTGCCTATCGAACCTCACCTATTTCGAGCTTATACGCCGAAAGTAACGAACCATCCTTGGAATATAGGAGAACGAAACTAATGCTCACTTATGTCCTAAGAGTTCGTTCTTCACCAGATCATATATGCCACAGTATTGTCACGCTGTGACCTACGACAACACTACGCCAAGAAACCAAACGTAGTTAAGCCACTAATACGAAGGTTTGAAGAAACATTTCACGCCCTAAATGTTCCTAACGAAGCACTCTCTATCGCCAGAAGGCCACCCAGTTTGGCCCCATGGAGTGATTTCTCCAAATTCTTGGATTTTTCACTCACACTTATAAAAAAAACAAAACACTCCACGTGAACATATACTACAAGGATTCCTTACATTGCAACAAACGTACAACACTTACGAAGAATTTTACGCCGATGGTTCGAAGACATATGCTTATTTCGCAAGCAGCGTGGTAGGAGCACACACGAGCAAATAACTAGACTACCGCAGTTCGTATCCATCTACACCGCTGAGTGCTATGCGTTATGGATGGCAGTACGATACTATATAAGCTCAAAACATAAAAAAAGCTGTAATATTTACACACTGGTTAAGCGCGCTGAAATGTCTCAAATATAAATCTCAGTACGAGCCATTCATAAGCGATATTTTAAACATGCTATCCCACACACCTGATGACCACACCATACGCCTCTGTTGGGTCCCGAGTCATGTCGGGATCCCAGACAATGAAAGGGCAGACCAACTAGCTGCAACAGCAAAAGAGATGCGCGAGTCAAAAACCAACATACCTGCCAGAGATGGGATTCAAGCTGTTCGCCGGGCCATCATCTTTCACTGGCAGCAAGAATGGAAATCACGACAAAACAACAAACGTCGCCTAATTAAACCTGTGCTTGGTGAATGTAAGACCTGTCTTCATCAAGCACGTTTTATCGAAGTTGTTATATGTCGACTACAAATAGGTGATACGCATATCGCACATAACTATCTATTGGCAGGCGAAGAAGCGCCAACATGCGATAAGTGTCAGGAGCAACTAACTGTAATGCACATTTTAATAGCTTGCCCACATATGGAAACATTCAGAGAAAAACATTTCTGTATGTTTTACAGGTTAACTATTTCCTTTGATCCAATGCTACTCATAGCCGATGACGCCCTAATACCCATAGCTGATGTGATCAGCTTTTTAAATGAAGCACAACTTCTGAACAAGGTCTAACTACACTATACAATGCTACCGCTAGACATAGCAAAACTTGACTGATGTGACTCGTAGCAAAGCCTCTTCGGAGGGGCATCTGCTGCAGCTGGAATTTACAACGAGGCACTTGCCTCCCGGCCTTCAGGTATAAGAACACGGGTATGGCATTAGTGCTATGTTAAAGCCGTTACGGTTTAACATATCCTCATGCACCAACCATACACATTGACCACCCCGAGCATCACACACATAATCTTGGAAGAGATATATACTTCACGCGTTTACGGAGCCAATCCTTTTAGGCCTTTATACAGCCACGCTTCACCGCTCATCATATCCCATATGTCATCACCGTCAAGACATTTCAGAGTCATTGTCATAGCCCTTTCCGCTGTAGGTATTCTCACCATGAGTCTGGCGCAGCATAGATTTAGTTGCTCTTGCGCCATAGAAACCAAAATAACTAACTGATTTTCCTATCTCTTTCTTCCCCCACACCTTCGTCTTTTCTCCTCTTTGAATCTATCCTGCCTTCTAATTTCTTCTGTTACTTGCCCAATTTCATGGGCGGCTTGGGTTAACCTTGTGCAACTAGCCAACATTGGCGTATGCTCATTAGGTTATTGTAGCGGTGTACGGCTGGCGTCTGCATGTTTCGCGTTTCATGAATCTTGTAGCGTCCCCTCGTTGGGCTCCGTGGTGGGTGGCCGCCATCGTTACTGAATTACACTCCTCTATCATGCATAGAAGCTTTCCACTGCTCAATCATTGTGCCGCTTCACAGCGCGTACGTTTGCGAAGAATTTTCCTTTTTCAGCCGACCCAAAGAAGTGTTCTCTCGTTACCATGTACACAGTGAGAAGCCCAGCAAAACAGCCAGAACTGTGTCCCCGTTCATAGTATCGGGGTCCCTGACAGCCACATTAAGCGATGGCTATAATGTTACAAAAATGGCTAGTGGCGACCTTCTTTTAGAACTCCGTGACAAAACACAATTTGACAAGCTAAAGAACCTTGCAACATTCGGCGACATTCCCATCAGCGTAACACCTTATCGATCCATGAACTGCACGTGGAGTTGTTTCTGACACAGACCTCCTTGACCTGAAGGAGCTGGACTCCTCGAGGGCTGGAAAGAACAGAATGTGGCCAATGTGAAGCGAATCGTCATCTGAAGGAACAATCAGGAAACCTCCACGAAACACTTGGTCCTGTCCTTTGCCACCAGTGAACTACCACAAACAATAGAAACTGGCTATACAAAGACACCGATCAGACCCTACATACCAAACCCCCGCCGATGTTACCAGTGTCAAAGGTTCGGCCATGGCTCTCAAAGCTGTCGTGGTCGACCTGCTTGTGCCAAATGTGGTGCCCAAGGCCACGTCTCTGACAAATGTAATGAATCCCCACATGGTGCAAACTGTGACGGAGAGCACGCGTCATATTCACGTTCGTGTCCACAGTGGAAAAAAGAAAAAGAAATTATTACACTCAAGATTCGCGAAAATATCTTCTTCAAGGAAGCACACCGATGGTGTTCGGCTTTTCACGGCACAACTTACGCTGATGCGGCGCGTCAGGGGGCAGCGTTGCATCATCGTCCGCCACTACCTAGGCCCACGCAACCCCGCAGGGCGCCTGCGCAAGTAGGCGTTTGGTGTGTAGCGACACCACGGACCCGAGGGGGTTGAGCCGACGCTGGGTGATTGGACCTTTAAAGCCCCCGGCAGAGGCAACACACCCCTTTGGCCCCGGCATCACGTAGACGGCACCCGAGGGCTGACCCACCCAGGGGAAATCGGCAGTCACCTTTTCCTATCTCTCTCCCCTACAACTTGGTCTTTATCTCTCACTTTTAGTCTGTTCTGTCTACTTCTCTCTTCTGTTTACTTCTGATTTTCCTGGTGGCAAGGGTTAACCTTGTGTAGTTACTCAACCTTGAGTAGTTATATTGGGTTATAGTGGCAATGTACGGCTGGCGTCTGCAGCCTTATGCTATTAAGTGCTTCAGCGTCCCCTGGTTGGACTCCATGGTGGGTGGTCGCCATTGCTGCCGAAAAAAGTACACTACTATGGGAACACCTGCATTTTCCTGTCTCCTAGATCGTCTTCTGCTTAAGAGGGGACGCACCAATGAAATATCAGTTTTCAGTCGACACAGACAATGCTTTCCAAAATTCCATGTAGTGCACAGCGAAAATACAACAAAACAAGCCACAGCCATAACTCCATTTCTTGTTGCCAAATCTCTGACTGAGGTATTTGGCCCCAGGATACAAGGTCACAAGGATGGCCAGCGGAGGCCTTCTTCTTGAGCTGCCTGAAAAACATCGCTATGAAAAACTTGGCAGTCTTGAGCATTTGGTAATATCCCAGTATCTGTTTCACCTCATAGATCAATGAATACCTCACGCGGAGTTGTTTCAGAAGAAGACCTTCTCGAAATGTCTGAACAGGCACTGCTAGAAGGGTGGGAAAAGCAAAATGTCACGGATGTGAAACGAATCGTCAACAGACGCGACTACAAAGAAATGCCTACCAAACATTTATTACTAACTTTCGCATCTAGCACATTGCCTTCATCTATAGACACAGGCTACATCAAACTCTCTTCGCTCCCTAAATTCCGAATCCAAGATGGTGTTGTAAATATCAACTATTTGGTCATGGCTCGCAGAACTGCCGGGGTCAGGAAACTTGTGCAAGATGTGGTAGCCACGGCCACCCATCTGATAACTGGTTACTACGTCTCACTGCGTGAATTGTGACGAGGAACACGCCGCGTATTCACGTTCGTGTCCTAACTGGAAAAAAGAAAAAGAAATAATCACTCTTAAAGTCAAAGAAAATATATCATTCAAGGAAGCCCGGAAGAGGGTCTCTCCTTTCTACAACACATCTTATGCTGATGCGGCGCGTCGGGGGGCAGCGTCCCACCAGCCCTCGCCACTCCTTCGGCCTGCGCATACTGAGTCGGCGGCTGTGGCACCTGCCCCCAAGGTGGCTGTAGTACAGGCTACTCTGCCTCCAAGGAAATTGAATCCGGAGACTCAAGGGTGCTCTGGTCTCAAGGCCTCACCTTACCAGGTGATGCCCGAAATTCGAAATAACAGCCCGCACGTGCGGGCATTCCGAGGAGGCCATGGATACGTCGGTACACTTGGTACCGAAAGAGCGGCGTGGCTCCTTGGAGCGCGCCAAGAAAACAAAAAAGCAGATAACAGGGCCTGGTGATGGGGCTGTTACGTGAACTTAAACTCCGTGTCTAAACAGCCACTCGCTTTTCGTACACACAGCACTATTTTACATTCACTATGAACACTCAAATTATACAATGGAACGTCAGGGGCCTTCTCAGAAGCCTTGACGACATCCAAGAACTTTTACATGAACACTCACCAAAAGTGCTTTGTGTACAAGAAACAAACCTTAAATCAAAACACACAAACGTTCTTCGTAAATACGTTATTTTCCGAAAGGACCGTGATGTTGCCATGACATCATACGGAGGTGTTGCCACCATAGTGAATCAAGGAATTGCATGCACACACTTACAACTCCAAACATCCCTTGAGGCGGTGGCTGTTCGAGCGGTTCTTTTTGATAAACTGATCACTATCATCACTATTTAGATTCCTCCTAGCTATCAGCAGCAAAAATGTGATTTACACTCTTTAATTGATGAACTTCCGGAGCCTTATGTTCTCCTTGGAGACTTTAATGCGCATAGCAGGCTATAGGGTGACTCTCGGTGCGACACGTGAGGTCGACTGATTGAACAGTTACATCTCTCGTCGAGCGCGTGTCTTTTAAATAGAAAAGACCCAACCTATTATAATCTCGCTAATAACACCCACTCCTCCATAGACCTAAGCATAGTATTTCCATCTCTTGTGCCTCTACTCCAGTGGAAAGTCGTCAGTACTTTGTACGGAAGTGACCACTTCTATGTAGTTTTGAGCACAACAGCAACTTAGTGTCCCCCACGTGCTTCCAAATGGCTCATAAACAGAGCCGACAGGGAACAGTTTTATACCATTGGTCGTCTAGGTTGGAGTGACATATGTACTTTGAACATTGATGTTGCTGTGAACTACTTAACGGCGTTTTTGATTGATGCTGCAACAAAATTCATCCCACAAACAAATGGACACCCTGGAAAACGGCGTGTGCCATGGTGGAACTCTGAATGTCGAAACGCGCGCAAACAGCAAAACAGAGCATGGAGGTTGCTTCGGAACTCGCCAACAGCCGAAAATCTTGACACCTTCAAGAAAATAAAGTCTCGAGGCAGGCGGACGCGTCGGCAGGCCAGAAGAGAAAGTTGGCAGAAGTTTTTGTCAGGGATCAATTCATACACACCAGAGGCTAAAGTCTGGAACATGGTCGGTAGGATAGCAGGAAAATAAGTACACACATTTCCAATCGTAAACACTCAGGGTGATACCTTGGAAGATCAGGCAAACTTCGTCGTTGCACACTTCGAACGGGTGTCCAGCTCGTCCCATTATACTGACACTTTCCAAAAATACAGAACAAGAATAGAAAAGCAGAAACTCGAGCACAAATGCACTAGATACGAGGCATACAAACCAAGCTTTCAGTCTAGCTGCCCTCGAAACATCTCTAAACTCCTGCAGTATTTCTGCCCCAGGTTCTGACCGTGTGGTGTATGAAATGGTAAAAAATCTACCAATCGAAACACGAAAAACCTTACATTCATTGTTCAATGCTATCTGGCTTTCTGTCACTATCCCTACCTCCTGGAAAGAGGCTATTATTATTCCTATTTTAAAAGAGGGCAAGGACCCTTCTTTAGCTTCGAGTTATAGGCCTATTGCACTTACAAGCTGCTTGTGCAAAGACTTCGAAAAAATGATAAACTGCCGACTTGTACAATTCCTTGAAACAAACAATTTGCTCGACCCATTTCAGTGCGGGCTTAGAGAGAGTCGATCCACCACAGTCCAACTTGTTCGTATCGAGGCACAGATCAGAGACGCCTTCGTTCATAAACAATATTTTCCCTCTGTGTTCCTGGATATCGAAAAGTCTTATGATACAACATGGCGCTTTGGAATTCTAAGAGACCTTTCCCACCTTGGCGTGCGCGGAAGAATGTTTCACATAATCCAAAGTTACCTGTCAAACCGGACATTCCGTGTCCGAGCGGGCACGGTTCTTTCCCAAACATTTGTCCAGGAAACATGCGTGCCACAAGGTGGTGTACTTAGCTGCACACTTTTTCTCATCAAAATGAATTCCTCTCGCTCGTCCATCCCTCGCAATATGTTTTATTGTAGATATGTCGATGACCTCCAGCTTGGCTTTAGATCTTGCAATCTGGCAATGTGTGAGCGGCAGGTTCAGTTAGGTTTAAACAAGGTCTCCAAATGGGAAGAGGAAAACGGATTCCTACTGAACCCACAAAAAAGCACGTGTGTCTTGTTCTCTCGAAAGAAAGGCATGCACTCAGAACCCGACATTGAACTGAACGGTCAACGTCGGTCTCTTAATGCGGAGCATAAATTCTTAGGCTTAATCTTGGACAACAAGTTGATCTTCGCACCGCACATAAAGTATTTAAAAACAAAATGTTTAAAAGCCATGAATGTTTTAAAAGTGTTGTCACGTACCACGTGGGGTAGTGACAGGCAGTGTCTCATGAATCTGTATAGAAGCCTCATTCACACCCGCTTAGATTATGGGGCCGTTGTTTATCAGTCTGCGACTCAAAGTGCTTTGAAGGTGCTGGACCCCGTGCACCATTTGGGCATCCGCCTTTCTGCAGGTGCTTTTCACACCAGCCCCGTAGAAAGCCTTTACGTTGAGTCAAATGAGTGGTCGCTTCATCTGCAGAGAAGTTACATGTCCTTTGTTTATTTCCTTAAGGTGAAAGCAGGCAAGAAGCACCCCTCATACTCTACTATTAATGATTTGTCGAGCTCCATTCTGTTTCAAAACAGGCCTTTGATAAGGCAGCCCTTCTCAGTTCGCCTGAAGGGTCTAGCTGAGGAAACGGGAGTGTCACTTGAACACAGTTTAATGGCTCCTGCAGCATACCCGCCACCGTGGCAGTGGCAGACTACAGACTGCGATGTGCCTTTTCTAGAAGTTACAAAACATGCACCTATTGCCCATATCCGAACATACTTACTGGAACTTCAACACAAATACACACGTCCTGAGTTCTTTACAGATGCCTCCAAGTCTAACTCTTCTGTGTCCTGCGCTGCTGTCGGCCCATCCTTTTCGGATGCTGGCCCTCTACATCCAGGCACAAGTATCTTCACAACGGTAGTTTATGTGATACTTGTGGTGACTTAACACATCAAGCAATTGCAAATACAAAAAGCAGTAATTTATACGGACTCCCTCAGTGTGGTAACGGCTCTGCACACTCTTAAAAAACAAAAAACCCAGTCCTTGTCTCACTTTACTCCATTTTGTGCGCACTCTACACACATAAACAACATGTAGTAGTGTGCTGGGTGCCAGGTCACCGCGAGATCCAAGGCAACGTGAGGGCGGATCAGCTCGCTGCATCCGTCCACAAAAGCACTGCCCCTACACCCATATCAATCCCGGCTCTTGATCTTAAGCCGTCTCTCAAACAAAACCTCAAGGACTGCTGGCAGAGCAAGTGGGATAGACACACAAAACAAAGTGCACATTAATAAGCCGCACCTTGGTCATTGGCTGCCAGTATCAAATTCGCGTCATACAGAGGTAATACTAACGAGGTTCAGGATAGGACACACATACACGACACACACATATCTTTTGTCTGGTGGCGATCCACCATTGTGCGACAGATGTGATAAGCATTAACAGTCCCTCACATGTTAATCCAGTACAAACACTTAGAAACTCTAATAAAACAACACTTTTCATTACCCTACCTACAGCAAATACCTTTACACCCTGCAATGTTCGTCGGTAGAGAACCGCTTTTTAGTCATAAATCATTGTTATCGTTTTTAAAAGAAATTCATCGTTTTCATATCATATACCCGGGAATTCCGAAGCACGACTTCTCCAGAAAGGTTCTTGCTTCGGTGGCTACACAAGAAAGCACTTGCCTCACGGCCCTTGGACGCAAGGGTATGAACGAGTGAGGCACTTGTGCTAATGCCATTCATGTGCACCATCGTTTTTTATTATCACCAACTTTTGTCATCTTCACACCACACACACCTTTCACGGCATGGTCTTGATTTTATTACTTGTATGTTTTTACCCGCCTTACCGCGAGGAGTTTTATGGCTCTATACAGCCGCTTATCACAATCATTGTCCATATTTTTAGTAAGAAGAACTGGCGTTCTTTGGCCGTGAAATGGCCCTTGCGTCACAAAACTTCAAACATCATCATCAAGTTTTGCTAAGGAGGCTTCGGGCAGGGGTGGCCCTTACACCGGCCATTATATCGTCATGGAACTGGTCACATTTACGAGTTGTTGATACGTGTCCGTATTGTCTCACTCCTGCGATGCAAGCAGATACATACCACCTTTTATACACATGTAAAGGGTTGCAGCCAGAACGCTCCCGTCACCTCCGTCAAGCCGGCCTTCACTACAGTGACACAGCCAGTTACAACCGCTGGATACATGAAAACAGATTCCACAAGACACTACTTCACTTCATACACAACACCAGCCTAACAGCACACATTTGACAAATATATTATGCCTGAAAGGCAAGTCTTTGTCGCAATATAAAAGGAGCCTGGCTGTCATGATAATCATGTACGTAGATGTAGAGCACAAGAACTGGGTGGTCATTTTGCCCAATGTCACGTTCGCATACAACACGGCTCGTCAGGAGACCACTCGGAAGACACCCTTCAGTTTGTTTTTACGGACGCGAAGTTACGACAACGTTAGATGCAATCCTCCCTCATGAAAATGATGGCAACGAGACGGAGGCCGAAGAGTTTACCCAGCTAGCAGAAAAAGCCTGACAACTTGCCAGGTTGTGAATCACCAAACAACAAGACAACGATGTCAAACATTACATTCCCGGCATAGACCCGTCATATACAACGTGGACGACAAAGTGCGTGTCTGGACACCTATTCGTCAGCGTGGGCTCTCCGAAAAGCTGTTTCGAAGATACTTTGGACCCTACAAGGTTCTGTGACGCATCAGTGAAGTCAACTACGAGGTTGCTCCGGATGACGTTCAGTGTTCGAAGCGCCGCAGACATTCGCCAGAAATTGTCCACGTGCTTCGGATGAAACCTTACTTTCAGTGACTAACTGTGCAGTTTTGGTTTCGCCTTGCTTCCCGAACGTTTAACATCGGGGTGGTGTTTTTTTTTTTCTTGAAAAAAAGGGAATAATGCCGCGCGTATGTTCCAGTGGTGGCGACAACGAAGCAGCGCGGGTGTCCTTGTGCGAGAGAAAAAGACGAAGAAGACGTTGCAGTATAACAAGATTGCAAGGTCGTGTGCCCTCTTTAAATTTTTATTCAAACAGAGCTGGTCTGGGAATGTCTTCCCTATGCAGTTTTTCTACAGATCTCGAATCAATAGACCATTATTTTTTCTCATGTCGCCGCTACAATCTATTAAGAAAACATCTCCTTGCCATTCCATTTGACAACTTGGGCTGCTCTTCACCATTGAGAATATACTCTTCTTTATTGCTTTGGTGCTCGGCTACAGCCACAGGAATGCCTTTGATGCCGTTTGCAGTTATCCTCAAGAAATAAAACGCATGCGCCTATATATTCCACTTTGTATAGTTGTTATTATTATATTAGGCAAATTCTAAACATTAATTTTAAACGTGCTTGAAATTACTGCAATTTCAAATATATATATATATATATATATATATATATATATATATATATATATATATATATATATATATATATATATATATATATATATATATATATATATATATTGTGACGATGGAACGCGTTTATTTACAGGAAATGGTTGAGATCGGTACAGCTCAGAGCCAGAAAACCGGAGACCGAGCTGCTCGTGAGCCAGACCGCTTCCACCTCCTCTTCTTCATCCGCCCATCGAGGTGTGTCATTTCCCCCGTTCGCAGACGATGCCCACTGGGCGAGTCAATAGGAAGGTTGGTGGTGATATGGCTTGAGGCGCGCGACGTGTGTCAGCTGTGTCTTGCTAGAGCGCCGACCATTGCTTGTGACGCCGGAGATGACGTATGTGACGTCACTGAGACGGTCAATGACTACAAATGGTCCGGAGTAGCGGGCCAGAAACTTTTGGCATAAACCACGTTTGCGGACAGGTGTCCACAACCACACCAGGTCACCCTTTGTGTAAGCAACGGAGTGATGGTGGGCGTCGTACCGGGTCTTGGAGCGCTGTTGAGATGCAATGGTTCGAAGGCGTGCGACGCGACGGGCTTCTTCAGCGCGGCATAGTGACTCGGCAACCGATGTTTCCACATCTAACGTAAAAGGCAGAATGGTGTCGAGACAACTGCGAGGGGAGCGGGCGTAGAGCAGGAAAAAGGGCGCGTACCCTGTCGTCTCGTGTTTCGCGGTGTTGTAGGCGTATGTGATATAGGGCAGTACTTCGTCCCAGTTTTTGTGCTTGGCATCAACATAAATTGACAACATGTTCGTTAGCGTCCTGTTGGTCCGCTCTACGAGGCCATTCGTCTGGGGGTGATACGGGGTTGCGTGGCGGAATTGGCTGGCAGACAGGCGTAGGATCTCTTCAACGACGTCAGCGACGAACTGACGTCCCCGGTCGCTAATGACGACTCGTGGAGGGCCATGACGGAGAATGATATGCCGAAGCATAAACTGCGACACGTGAAAGGCTGTTGCAGTAGGTATAGCCGCAGTTTCTGCGTAGCGCGTCAGGTGGTCGACGCACACGATGACCCATCGATTGGCACTGGCTGAACGCGGAAACGGACCTAGAAGGTCGACACCAACAATCTCGAAGGGAGAGCTAGGAGGTGGTACGGGATGGAGAAGTCCGGGTGATGTAGTTGTGGGACGCTTGTGACGTTGACATTGTTCGCAACCCGCTACGTATTTTTCTGTGTCGCGTCGCATCTTGGGCCAGTAAAACCTTTGCTGGATGCGATGAAACGTTCTGGCGAAGCCCATGTGCCCACTGGTTGCGTTGTCATGGCAGAACCGAAAAATTTGGGGACGTAGAGTGCGTGGAACTACCAGAAGCAGACGGGCGCCTTGGCCAGAATAATTCTTCTTGTAAAGGACGGCGTCATGAACTACAAAAGAGCTTGAACTGGTCGGGTCATTCGCGGAGGCAAACAGGTGATCTAAGCAATGATCCTCGTGCTGTGCTGTCCGGAAAGCCGCGATGTCAGGAAAATGAGAGTCGATAGCTGTGATAAAATCGTCAAAATTATCAGCTTCACACTCGGTCGTTGGTAGAGGAAGCCGTGACAGGCAGTCAGCGTCTGCGTGGCGATTACCGCTCTTGTAGCGGACCGTGAAGTCAAATTCTTGTAACCGTATGGCCCATCGCGCAAGTCGACCAGATGGATCACGTAGGCTCACCAACCAGCAAAGAGAGTGATGATCGGTGATTACTGAGAAACGACGACCGTAGATGTAGGGGCGAAACTTGTGTACGGCGAAAACGACGGCGAGGCACTCCAATTCGGTAACCGTATAATTACGCTCTGCCTTGCTCAGGGACCGGCTTGCATAGGCGACGACGTGTTCAGCATTGTTGTGTCGTTGAATAAGCACCGCGCCGAGACCAACTCCACTGGCATCGGTGTGGATTTCCGTGGAAGCAGAGGGATCGAAGTGGCATAGTATTGGCCCGGAAGTGAGAGCGAACTTTAGTTGCTTAAACGCTGACTCACAATTTGGTGTCCAGTGGAAAGGGACGTCCTTGCGCAGCAAGTCAGTCAGTGGCTGGGCCTTTTCAGCAAAATTAGGTACAAAGCGGCGAAAATAAGAGCATAGGCCCAGAAAGCTTCGGAGCTCGCGGATAGACTGTGGCTGCTTAAACTTGCTGACGGCGTCCACTTTCTGCGGGTCCGGCCTAACACCAGCTTTGTCCACAAGGTGTCCTAAAACCAGTGTTTGCCGTTCACCGAAACGACATTTTTTTGAGTTCAGTGTCAAGGCGGCTTTCTCCAAACATGTTAGAACAACGTCAAGGCGATGATTATGTTCCTCAAAAGTTCGTCCAAAAATAACCACATCGTCCAGGTAACATAAACAAATTTCCCATTTAAGGCCTCTCAAGACGGTATCCATATAGCGTTCAAATGTTGCCGGAGCATTACACAAGCCGAACGGCATAACATTAAATTCAAATAGACCGTCTGGCGTTACAAAAGCCGTCTTCTCTTTATCAACTGGGTCCATGGGAATCTGCCAATACCCGGATCGCAAGTCTACCGAAGAAAAGTAGGAAGCTGAATGAAGGCAGTCAATTACGTCATCAATGCGGGGGAGGGGGTACACGTCCTTCTTGGTTATAGAATTGAGACGCCGATAATCAACACAGAACCTCCAGGACCCGTCTTTTTTCTTTACCAAAATAACAGGTGCAGCCCACGGACTTGACGATTCTTGAATTACACCAGTGGCTAGCATCTCGCCAACTTGTTCAGCAATAACTTTGCGTTCGGACACGGACACGCGATAGGGCTTTTGTCGGAGAGGATGAGCAGAGCCAGTATCGATCTTGTGACGAGCGCGCGTGGTCGGTATCTGAGCCCTAGGCACCTTCCGTGCAAAATCAAATACTTTAGCATGTCTCGCCAGCAGTGCAACCAGGTCTTTGCGCTTCTGTGAGGAAATGGACTTGCTAACCATTTTTGAAAATTCAGCTTCCATACCAGAAGTTTCCGGACCCGCCCTTTCAAGATCGCTTAAAGCTCCAATGCAGGTGCTGCTCTGCTTTTCGAACAGGGCAAGGCGCATACCAGCCGGTAGTACAACCGACTCGGGTGAGCTGTTTATCACCCATAATTGAGCCGTCTCGTCTGCGAGAGATACAATGCATCGTGGTACAAAGATGTTTTTCTTGAGACAAGCTACAGGCAACGGCTCAATCACTATGTCACGTGAATTCAAACTCGAGTTGGTTTCCGAAGTGGTCACTTGTACGCTGGCCGTGGACCACGCTGGCAGAAGTACATCTTTAGCTACAGTGAGGTTACCTTTCTCACAATCAGGCTGCTGGGCGAGAGTAGACAACAGAACCTCACCTGCTCCACAATCCACGGTCGCACGACACTCTCGCAAAAAGTCTATGCCAAGTATAACGTCATGCGTTGATTGAGCCAGTACTGTGAATTCCGCCTTGAACGTTTTACCGGCAACACTAACAGACGCAGTGCAGACGCCGACAGGACGCAAGAATGCGCCGCTCACTGCCCGAAATGTGGCAGGTTTGTCCCAGTGAAACATAACCTTACGGCCCAGTCGTTGCTTAAAAACTAAACTCATCACGGAAACACTTGCGCCAGTGTCTATCAATGCCATCGTGGGAACGTCGTCAACAAGTACCTGAACCTTATTCTGAAGCATAGAAACTGGTGGAGGCATTCTTTGATGAAAATCGGTACGTCCAGCGACCTCACCTCCGTCGGCCGCGCTGGCTAGTTTCCCGGTGGCGGAGACGAAATTCGTGACCGGCGCCGTGGAGATGGTGACCGAGGTGGACGGGTGGTGGGCGGCGTTAAGCTGCGCACAGATCCGGGCGAATCACTCCGGTTGATCGGCTGGTAGGCGTGCCGCTCGTCAGTTGGGTTGGGGGGCCAGTAGGTGTAGTCAGGCCGTTGGCTTCGTTGTGCAAACGTCGCGGATCTCTGAGGGAATGTCGAACGTGGATTACGTCGCATTGGGCAAAATCGGGCGATATGTCCACGAACACCGCACTGGTAGCAGACGGGCCGTTCACGGGGCATAGGGAACGTCGCTGGATGTTGAGGGTACGCGGCGCTCTGTTCCCACTGAGACGCAAAAGGAGGTGGATGGCTGTTGTAGCCGTAACGACTGTGGGGAGCATAAGGCGGCTCTACATAAGAAGACGTCGGTGGTGGAGCCCTTAGCTGAGGGCCGCGGTTGGGATAGCTGCGCTCCTCGAAACTCGTAGCATTGATACTTGTGGACGGTGTATCGCACGGTGGTTCTCGGGCGTTCAAGGGCGCGTAAAAGTGACGACGAAGTTCCTCACGTACAATGAGGCGAATCGTTGACGAAAGGTCGGTAGGCACGGAGTCTTGGCACACATCGACAGTGGCGACGGTCGTAACATTGGCAAGGCGTCCGAACTTCGTAGTGATGCGGCGAGTCTTTAGGGCCTCAAACGTTCGGCAGTGCCCAATCACATCGGCCACAGACTCAAGACTCTCCTTGCCGATAAGGAAGTGGTAGACGTCTTCCGCAATTCCTTTGAGAATGTGGCCCACCTTGTCCTCTTCCGTCATGTTGGTGTCCACACACTTGCACAGTTTCAGTACCTCCTCAATGTAGGTTCTGCATGTCTCACCACAAGCTTGAGCTCTCTGCGACAACATTTGCTCTGCACGTTTCTTCTTCGTCGCAGGGTCGCCAAAGCACTTCTTGATCTCCTCCATAAACTGGTCCCATGTTGTCAAGGTGTCTTCGTGATTCTCGAACCACACTAAAGCACTGCCATCGAGAAATAGACCCACGTGGGACAACTGGCTGGCCGCATTCCAGCCATTGGCTCGGCTCACCCGTTGATAGTGGCTGAGCCATTCTTCAACGTCATCGCCAGGTTTTCCTGTAAATGTGCGTGGCTCTCGGTAGTGGAAAGACGGCGCCCTCGCGACCGGCTGCTGGATGTCTCCGTCCAAGTTCATATCTTGAGGTAGTGGTGGCAAGCCCGCTAGTCGACGGCTGCGGCGAAGCTCGTGCTCTTGCGGTTCCGTCGTTAGTAGACGGCTGCTCTCCGGTCTCGCTTGACAGTAGCTGGCTTACCCAGCACCTTCCACCACAACTGTGACGATGGAACGCGTTTATTTACAGGAAATGGTTGAGATCGGTACAGCTCAGAGCCAGAAAACCGGAGACCGAGCTGCTCGTGAGCCAGACCGCTTCCACCTCCTCTTCTTCATCCGCCCATCGAGGTGTGTCAATATATATATATATATATATAATTCTGTGTGGTTTAAATCACAAGAAAATATTGCTCTCTTTTTGTATTTACGTGTACTTTATCCTCCTTCTGTTAGGGTGAAATATCATTGAGAGGCCTTAAATTTCATATCCTCAATTCTTAGCCAATCCCCCTAAGTGGGCAAGAGCCATAGTGGAGGAATCATCAACAGAATTGTTCCTGTGATCGATAAAGCGTATTTGTTGGAGGCACTTTTTGTGCTCGTCAATCCCGCGTCATCACACAGCGTTCTTTCCCAAACATTTGCCCAAGAAACAGGAGTGCCGCGAGATTGTGTAGTTAGTTGCACACATTTTATTATCAAATTAAACTCTTTGCGCTTCTCCATCCCACGAAATATGTTTTACTGCTCATATATGGATGATGTGCAGCTTGGTTTTAGGTATTGTAATCCGGCCGTGTGTGAAGGGCAAGTTCAGCTTGGTTGGAACAAGCCACGCAGAAAAAAACGGGTTCAAATGAAATCAACAACAAAGGAAGTGTATCCTGTTCTCTAGGCAGGGAGGTATTAATTCCTTTAATTCCGAACGTTATATTCAACTGCATGACCAGCTTCTTTCTGTTAATGCTGAAGATAAATTCTTACGCCTGCTCTTATACACTGCGCTAAGCTTCATACCACGCATCAAGGATTTAAAGAAAAAAAGTTCATAAAAGCCACGAATATTCATTGCCAAGCACTACGTGGGGAAGTGAGAAGTGTCTAATGAACTTGTAGCGTCGTCATAATCGTCATTCATCACCATTATCATTTGTAAAGAAGATAGTCTTTGTTGGAGTCCTTTAACGCAAAAATTTCTGTCTGTCTGTCTGTCTGTCTGTCTGTCTGTCTGTCTGTCTGTCTGTCTGTCTGTCTGTCTGTCTGTCTGTCTGTCTGTCTGTCTGTCTGTCTGTCTGTCTGTCTGTTCACGCTTAACGGGGCTACTCTGAACGGCACCAGCCGATACCCTAAACAGCCGAACCCATCCGCAGCGCCCACCAGTGTTGCTCAAGGTTCAGCGTTCATACTTGTGCGATTGTCAATTGAAAAAAAAATTGGCCTGAATCTACACGTTACACTGTAAATGTCGTCGAAAGACGATAGTCTTGCGTCTGGAGAAAGTGAACAAAACGTTTATTTGATGTTCTGCGCAAGAAAATCGGTGAATGGTATTCTGAAGGCGAATAGAGTGCCTTGAGCGTGTAATGGAGGCGAACAAGCGCATCTAAGCACGTTAGGCACAAGCGCCATCTGGCAGTTATCTTCGAAAACGAAGGCGTGCGTGACCGCGGAGAAAGATGCGTGCCAGTCACGGAGATGATAAGGTGTAGAATGCAAAGCGCCGGGCAGGTGCCACCACCGTGCCTTCGTATCAAAGCGTTGGAAACACCTTCTTGAGCATCGCGTTGCACTGTCGGCGCAGCGCGTCAAACGCTACAGTCCTTAGAGTTACTTGTGTGTGTCTCTTCTAGTATAAATAAAGGCAGACATAGAAAACATAGACATGTTGTTATGGCGCCTCAGATATGCGCAATATTTGATTCTTTTATTGATAATTACACAACTATGAGCATATTGAGCAATATTGAGCAATATTGGTGGGCACTGAGCAATATTGAGCAATATTGAGCAATATTGGTGGGCGCGGCCGATGGGGTTGGCCGTTTGGTGCCGTTTGAAGTATCGTTAGGGCAGACGAACAGACAATTGCACAGACAGACAGACAGACCAAATTTTTTCGTCGAAGGTCCCTAAGAAAGATATAGTCTTTAAAAACAATTATTGTGCATATCTGAGGCACCATAACAACACGTGCATATTCTGTGTGTGCGTCTTTTACTAGAAAAGGCATACATAGGTAATTCTAAGGACAGTAATGTTTATCACGCTGCGCCAACCATGCAACGCTTGCACGAAAAGGCGAGTGTTTTCAACGCTTTGCTAAGACGACACGGTGGTGGCACCTACCCGTCGCATTGTGTTCTAGACCTTATCACCTCAGAGACGGGCGCGCACGTCCGTCTGGAGCCACGCGTGTCTTTTTCCAAGAAAACCGCCAGATAGGGTCCATGTCTTACGTGTGACGTGACTAGATGCGCTCGTTCGCCTCCGCTGTACGCTCGAGGCACTCTTACACAGCGGCTACAGAATACCAGTCACCGATGTCTTGCGCAGAACAGCAAATAAATGTTTTCTTCACTCTTCCCACAAGCACGACTGTCGTCTTTCGACGACGTTTGCCGATTAACATGCAGATACGGGGCCAAGTTCACGCAACTGGAATGTCGGACGTTAGCAGCCGCCGCGGCTCCTTCGGCCTACGAACTAAGTGGCGAGATAGGCAGGCCCCGTCGGCCGCCTTCGACGCCATTTGATGTATCTCCACTTCATCTCTCGCTACACTGGTGACTTGAAAGACACGCTCATGGAGCAAGGAAAAAATTTAGGGGAGGTGCTGACGTCACTCGTTGTGAAGTCTTGGTGAAGCAGAAAGTCGGCCATATTGACTGGGCAAATTCTCATCTCAAATGTAAAGCAGAAGGCGCGACTCTCTCTTTTGGCTTGGAAAGCACGTGGGTGGCGCAGCGCGTGTCTCGTGATGGTCCGAAACTAATGAGACGGGGCTCAAAACTCTGGGCCAGTGTGACACTTCGGCGAAATCATTTCGTCCGTGTGCTGACAGCGAGTAACAGCTCAACAACAACGAAGCAAGTTCGATAGAACGCGCGCTAGATGCACAAACAATGGCGAGTGTTTTCACGTCATTAATTCAGCAACTGTACAGACACCACAATCGGTCCTGTGCCTTCGTCTACGGTTGCATTGCGACACGAGGCCGACGCAGCGCCCGGCCACTGGGCCCGTGTTCCATGTGAAACTCACCGGCGTCAGCATACTGCGACCGTGGTGACTTTGAGCACGGTGCAAGTGACACTTGAACGTGGTTGCTCTAAGGTTGAGAATACAATGCTGGGGGCGAGTATAACAAGCGGAACAGAAATTGTGTTTTATTACGCACATGCAAGTTGTTACTGCACACATACCGAACACAAAACTACGTATGTGCTCATGGTCCTCATTGCGTCCTGCTGAGCACAAAAGTTTCGTCCGTTGCCACAAACAGGAGCGCTGCCCAACCATCACTGACCTGTAAGGCGTTCGTCGTCGTTTCGCTTCGTTATGGTTCTCAACGAAATTTCACTGAACACTTTAATTGCTTCATCCGTGTCATCCGCCGCACGACACAAGGATATGCGCTCGTTCTACGCACTGTTGAGGCCCTGTGATAGATAAAAGGTTTTGTAAACGTTGCTAGGACTGCAGTAACTGCCAGGAAAACACTGTGTAACCAATAACGCGGCGCAGAGAACTGCGGCTTGATCCTCTATTTTCCCAGTATTCCAAAGACCACAGATATGACAGTCGCTCTTCTGTCGGTATTTGATGGAGGCGAAAATGTTGTAGGCCTGTGTGCTCAGATTTGTGCGCACGTTAAAGAAACCAAGGTGGTCGAAATTTCCGGAGTGCTCCACTACGGCGTCTCTCATAATCATATGGTGGTTTTGAGGTGGTGAACCCCACATTTCTATGTCGGTATTTGGGAAGAATTAGCGCTTAGATGGTCTCTCGCCAGCGTTTGAAAACATGCACGAGCGCATTGTTCTCTGCTGGCGTTTATCGTCTTTCTTGTGCACTTCATGACACAAGAACAGTGATTCCCATGGTTTCATTCGGTACACACTCTCGTTTGGTCCATATACACGCGAAATATCAGATAATTAGTCAGTTGTCTCCCGTCCTGTTTTGACATGCATCCGCCCATTTTCGCTTGCTTGCTTGATCTCTTTTTTTGTGGCTCTCACCCACTAAGGAGGAGTGGCGGAGAAGCCGGAGGTTAATGTAAGTCAATCTCTTAATATAATACAGCCTAGAAAAATAGAATTACTCTGTTTTTACTTGGCGGGATTAATTTTGCACAGTGTGAAAAAAGGGGGAAAGACGATAAATGATAGAATTTTTCGAAAAACTAAGGTGTAATCGTTATATAAAATTCTTCAGAAGGCTAAGTCATTACAGTTTAATACTTAAATATTAAATGTTAGATTGGCAAGTAAACCTCGAAAGCTGATCAATGACTCAGCAAGGTAACCTTCTTTTGTTACATAGGAATTCGCAGAGAGCCCCACATATGTTACTCTCACTGAGTCCTAATGTAGCAGCCCCAAGGAACAAAATATCAGGAGTAGTAAGTGATATTTCTAGTTTTTCCAATAAAATTTCGACACAATGTTTTCTTTGATATTTAAAACAGTGACGTGTGTGAAGAAAATGGTCGATATGTTCGGGTTCATTACAGCTTTAGCACAGAGCGGATGGCACCCGGCCAAGACCTGTTTAAGTAAAAATTTTGTTATGGAGACTTACAATTTACGCGTGGGACACCATTTATCATTCCATGCGAAGTGCAGGTGCGAGAAATCTTGATTCGGTATCGTAAGTTTTGATGAGTCTTCAAGGAGGGACATTTTTCTGAACCTCGCTGCTGTAACATAAACTGTAAGAGGCATAATTGGCACAATCAGAAGATCAAGGAATGCATCTCATTTATGAGTATACTACGATGACCCCGCACCCACATCATTCGCACTAGACGAATGTTTGCTGGAGATAATGATGTAAAAGTTTCGCCTTTTCTTATCTCTCTCTCCCCTCGTCTCTGTCTTTACCTTTCACTTTTTATCTGTCCTGTCACCTTCTATCTTCCGTCTACTCCCCATTTTTCCTGGCGGCGAGGGTTAAGTCTGTGAAGGTGCCCAATCTTCGGTAACTATATTTGGTTATAGCGGTGATGTATGGCTGGCGCCTTCAAGTGTTCTACTTTGTAGCTCTTCTTGTTGAGCTCAGTGGTGGGTGGTCACCATGGCCGCCGAACTTCAACTGCTTCACATGGCAAAAGCCTTCCCCTCTCTGAATTATCGGTCCCTGAAAAGGAACCGCACCGATAAAAGCTCCAAACGTACCCGAACTGATTGTGACCACTTTTCACGCTTTCCGGTCATACGCTCTCTTACAGACAACGAGTCTATTGCAGCATTGTCGGTCTTCCTGATAGCCAGAACACTTGAAAACCTAATGGGCAAAAAGTATGATGCGAAGAAGCTGTCATCTGGTGATCTTCTTGTTGAAGCGACCGAAAAAAAGCACTCGAACACTCTCCTGAAACAAAGGCAGTTTGCACACATGAAAGTGGCTGTCACCCCTACTGCAGTCTTAACACTTTACAAGGTGTCATCTCAGAACGCGATCTCATGCGAGAAACTGAAACTAACCTCCTTGAGGGCTTCTGAGAGCAGGGCGTAATCGCCATACGTCGAATAACAATCGGCCAGAAAGGTGAGGAAGTGGTAACCCCGCATATAGTATTAACTTTCAATCGCTCCATTTTGGCCGAATCTGTGAAAGCGGCGTTCTTTTATTGTAAAGTCCGTCCCTATATACGTGACCCCAGAAGCTGCTTCAAGTGCCAGAAATATAGACATGAATCAAACACCTGCCGCGGAAAACTAACATGTGCGAAATGTGGTGACCATGAGCACCCAACCGAGCACTGCACTTCGAATCAAACCGAATGTCCTAATTGTACCGGGCTGCATGCCGCGTACTCGTGCACATGTGAAGCGTTCAAGAAAGAAAATACTGTTTTCACACCAAAGTTACACATTCTCGGAAGCCTGAAAGAAGGTATCCCTTTTTTCCCGAAGATCATACGCTGACGCAGCTCGCCGGGTAGCCGGACGGCGTCTATTGACGGTGGGTACGCAACACAGCTTTGCTGATGCGTGCACATCTGTACCCCCCCCCCCCCAAGCACCCACCGGATGCACCAACCTTTCAAGTCGCGGAGGTCGACCTCCATCTGACCCCAGGGACGACAGAGACAACTGAGACATCCGTATCTTCTGACAAACCTCCATTAGCTTCCGAGGGTCCAACAGAGGCAATGGAAGTGAAGCCAGTACTCTCAGCGTCTTAAGATGCTGACGGAATCTCCCCAAGTGAGGCGGGGCCCCATAGATCGCCTCAGAAGGAAGAGACATCCTCCAGTGAAGACATCTGATAAAGGCAGCAAAGTGTGAATAAGTCACGCTCTTTTCCTCATTCATGAAAATGGCTGCCGAAAGTATCATCCACTGGTATCGCCGAGGCTTACTTAAGAACTTAGACGACAGCAATGAAATACTTGTACAACACCTAGCAATGATGCTTTGCTTACAGAAAACACAGCTAAAACATACACACAATAGCCTTCTAAAAAGATATGTTGTATACCGAAAGGACAGACAGGGAGGGCACTGCTTATTCATTTGGTAGTGTCGCTATCGTGATGCAAAAAGCAGTTCCGTCCCAAAGCCTCACTCTGGTTACTGACTTGGAAGCAGTGGCAATACGAACCCTAATTTTTGAACGAATAACAACCGTGTGTTCACTATACATCCCTCCGGACTACCAACTCTCTACTCAAGAATTCGAAACACTCATCGACCAGCTCGCACATCCATTCCTGTTGGTTGGAGATTTTAATGCGCACCACCCTCTATGGAAATTTAGAAGAAAGGACTCTCGAGGCTACTTAATTGAAAACTTTCTGTTGTCCTCTGACTCCTGTATATTTAATAAAAAAAGAGCGAACATACTTTAACACAGCGCACAACTCGTACACAGCAATGGACCTTGCTAACGGCTTTCCTCTTGGCAAGCACTGAGTGGGCTGTAATTCATAACCCCTACGGAAGTGATCATTTTCTTGTCTGTCTAAAACACACAGGAAATGCGAGTACGACGACTGCGTATATAACTAGGTTCAGAGAACAGGATGTGGACTGGACGAAATTCTGAGAACTCTCAAAATTATCACGCTCATCAATGAAAAACCTAGGCATTGATGAATGTGAAGCTTTGGTCACACTGCACATTTTACAGGCCGCAGAGCTATTCATCCCACATACATTTAACAACATACCGAACAAACGACGACCTTGGTGGAATGCTGAGGGCAAAAATGTTCGTTACAATCAAAACAAAGCATGGTCATAATTGCGCACGTATCCTACAGCCGAAGACTTGGTGAATTTTAAGTGTGCAAAAGCAAACAGTAGACGTTTCCGACGAGAGTCTGAACGACAAAGCTGACAGTCCTTCTTCTTATTGGTTAACTCTTACACTAACACACATAAGGTGTATATCAGAGTAAGAGCACTCCAAGGGCACATCACTCACCCGGTGCCTCTTGTTAGTACTGCTGGTGATACACTGAAACACCAGGCAGATGCCATAGGCGAACACTTTGAGCATCTTTTCAGCTCAACACACTAAACAGACTCCTTTAGGCGATACGATGTTGCCGAGGAACGTAAACTTATTCACGATGAAAGGCCATCGGCAGGAGGGTAAAATGGCCCCTTTACTATAGGTGAACTAAAAGCAGCGCTGGCAAAGCGTGGCAGCTTAGCAGCAGGCTCGGACAGGATTACTTACGGCATGCTGAAACACCTACAGGAAGAAACGCTTGACGTCATCCTCATTTGTTTCAACAATGTATGGTCCCCTGGGCGTCTACCCATGACCTAGAAAAAGGCAGTTATCATACCGATTTTTAAACAAGGAAAAGAAGCCACACTTGCTGCTAGTTACAGGCCTATTGCGCTGACTAGATGTTAGTGCATGCAAGGTGTTCGAAAAAATTGTAAATCGCCGCCTTATGTATTACCTTGAATACAATGACCTCCTTGATCGTCGTCAAGCTTGATTAAGATCTGGCCGGTCGACAACTGACCAACTGGTACCGTTTGAATCCTAAGTAAGGGATGCCTTCATTCATAAACAACGCTGCTTACCTGTATTTTTTGACTTCGAGAAGACTTACGACACGACATGGCATTATGGCATTCTCCGTGACCTGCAATCTTTGGAAGTGTCAGGAGATATGTTGAATATCATTGAAAACTACCTTTCTGACCGTACATTTGTGGTTCGTGTTGAAAAAGCCTTATCAAAGTGGTTTACGCGAGAAAATGACATCTCCCAGGGTGGTGTCTTTAGCTGCACACTGTTCATCGTAAAAATGAACTGCATAAGCACTATACTGCCTAAAACAATCTCCTACTCTGCATATGTGGACGACATCCAAATCGAGCAACCTAGCCATCCGCGATCGTCGGATTCAGTTAGCAGTAAATAGGCTCGCAAGCTGGACAGACGAAAATAGTTTTAAGTTTAACTGTGACAAGACTGCTTGCCTACCCTTTTCAAAACTACGTGGTATAAGGCCATTCCCCAACATTTCAATGAATTTACAAGTGTAGTGGAGCATACGCACTAACGTGTATGCGCCTTCCAAAGAGAAGGAAAAACCCCGTGCTCTGATTGCACGAGAACCTGGGCCGCCTTTTGCCAGACTTGTCGTACGGCCACTTTTCGTTGCGACATCGTTGCGACTTCTCCGGTTCAATAAACGCCATCACATTTGGTGGAGGTGCTGAGATCCCCAAGCAGACCTGGAGCTCCGCTCTCGCAAGTTGCCCGAGAGACCACTGCAAAACATGACTGACGCAGTCGCCAACCAGCCCGTCCCAGCCCAGCCAGCACCATCGGCTGCCCCGTCTACCTGCCCCGGCGCTACTCGCCAACGGGACCCACCAATCTTCAGCGGCAGTGGCGAGCAAGACGTCGAGGACTGGCTCTCCTTGTACGAACGCGTAAGCGCCAGTAACAAGTGGGACAACGACTCTAAGCTCGCCTACGTTATATTTTACTTGGCAGACGTAGCTAAACTTTGGTTTACGAACCGCGAAACCGCCATCGCCAACTGGTCTTCCTTTAAGACACTCGTCACTGAAGCGTTCGGCCGACCAGAGGTCCGCAAGCTCCGCGCTGACCAGCGCCTGCGCCACCGAGCCCAGCAGCCTGGCGAGACGTTTACTAGTTACATAGAGGACGTGCTCGACCTCTGCAAGCGTGTGAATCCATCTATGCCCGAAGAAGAAAAAATTCGGCAGATTCTCAAGGGCATCGAGGATGGCGCATTCCAGATGTTGCTAGCGAAAAGCCCGAACACGGTGGCAATCCTCGTAAGCCTCTGCCAGAGCTTTGATGAATTGCGCCGTCAGCGTTCCATCGCCAGACAGAGTGTCCTATCGCCGGAATCGATCTCGGCAGTCACACTCACAAATGCCAACGTTTGCAAAGAAAGTCTATCCAACCAGATCAAAGACTTCATCAGGGAGGAAGTCGCCCGACAGCTCTCCCTGCTGCCGCATAGCGACGCGCCCACCGCAAGCCTGCCTACGACACTGCAGCAGGCCATACGCACGGAAATTTGTGATGTCCTCCCTACAGTGCAGGCCCCTTACCCGTGCACTTCAGTAGCGCCTAATCTCTCAGCTGTCGGCTACGCACCACCTGCACCACCTTCACCTCTCAGCTACGCAGCTGTGGTCGCGCGGCCCCCACCGCATCCAGTCGCCTTATCAGCTCCACCTCCTCCGGCATCGCCTCCAGTTTACAGGCCCTCACCTCGCTTTTTCCATCGATCTAATGAGTGGCGCACTCAAGACAATCGTCCTATCTGCTTCGCCTGTGGCATCGCTGGCCACATTGCACGCTTCTGTCGCCGTCGCCCCACACCTGCAAACGCATACTTCGGAACTCCTACCTACGCGCCGCAGCAGGCCACCGCATCTGCATATGAACAGAGGCACTCAGACTCGGATCGCCGCCCATCGACTGCTCGTTTCCCATCCCCTCGTCGCCGGTCGCCATCGCCTATGCGTCGCCGACCACCTCCTGAGGAGGGAAACTAATCAGTGCAGTTCCGGAGGCAAGAACTGCAACTTGTGCGCAATTCCCAAGGCCTCCGTTTTCGCCGAAAAATGTTGTTGATGTCGATGTTGAGGGAGTCGCCACATTAGCGTTAATTGATACCGGGGCCGCCGTTTCTGTGATGGACGTCAAATTTTGTCGGAAACTGAAGAAAGTGACCACATCTCTCTGTGGCATGGTGCTGTCCACGGCTAGCGCGCAACGCATTCATCCCTCGGCTCTGTGTACGGCGCGCGTCGTCATCCAAGATGTTTTGTACGTCGTACCGTTTTTTGGTCTGCCATCTTGCTCTCATGACCTTATCCTCGGTTGGGATTTCTTATCAGGTCATGAAGCTATCATCGATTGTTCCCGTGCCGAAGTGTCCCTTGTGCCAACATATGAATTTCCACCACCCGACCGGTCTCCTCGGCTCTGCAAACTCATCGCTGACGACGACATCACCTTGCCCCCGGAAGCTTCGGTCCCTGTAAGCCTTTCATGTGTGGCGCAACCTGACGCCACGGTGGTCTTTACGCCATCTCCTGTTTTTACTGAACGCAAGGGCATCGTTCTCCCATTTGCCGTTCTTACAATTGCATCTGGTTTAACCGTAATGCTGGTTACCAACCACTGCAACTACCCCATCAGCTTACTTCGTGGTGAAACGTTGGGATATGTGCAACCTGTCGACCATATCGATGATATTATTCCTCCCGACGAAACGCCCTGTCACATTGCCGCAATATCTCATGCGTCTGAGCCATCAAGTTTGTCAGCCTTCGACAATGCTATTGACGCAGACCTTCCCCTCTCGCATCGCCGCCAACTTGTTGCTCTCCTTAACAAGTTTCGCTCTTCTTTCGACTTTCAAGAACCTACTTTGGGCCGCAGCACGACTATCACTCATACTATTGACACCGGCTCACATTTGCCTGTGCGACAGCGTCCTTACCGCGTTTCCGCCGAAGAGCGCCGCGTCATTACGGAGCAAGTAGACGACATGCTTAAACGTGGAGTGATACAGCCTTCTCAAAGCGCTTGGTCATCACCTGTCGTTCTGGTCAAGAAAAAAGATGGCACCGTTCGATTTTGCGTGGACTATCGCCGCTTAAACAAGATTACGAAGAAAGATGTCTACCCGCTACCACGAATAGACGATGCTCTTGACTGCTTACAAGGCGCCGAGTACTTTACATCTTTGGATCTGCGTTCTGGGTATTGGCAGGTACCAATGGCTGAATGTGATCGCCCTAAAACAGCCTTTGTAACGCCAGATGGTCTATATGAGTTCAAAGTGATGCCATTTGGGCTCTGCAACGCGCCTGCCACATTTGAGCGCATGATCGATACCATCTTGCGTGCACATAAGTGGAAAACTTGCTTGTGTTACCTGGACGACATCGTAGTCTTTTCGTCTGATTTCCCGACACATCTTGTTCGCCTCCACGAGATTCTGACGTGTCTAACTTCTGCGGGCCTACAACTTAACTCCAAAAAGTGCCACTTCGCAGCACGCAAACTAACCATCTTGGGACATGTCATCACAAGAGACGGTGTTCTTCCGGATCCCGATAAGCTTCGGGCTGTCGCTGACTTCCCGTTGCCCACATCACTGAAAGCTCTAAGAAGTTTCGTCGGTCTCTGCTCGTACTTTCGTCGCTTTGTGCCCAACTTCGCGTCCATCATCGCACCTCTAACAAGTCTGCTCTCCAACAGCAAAGGTATATCTGCATGGTCACCTGCATGTGACGACGCATTTCGCCAGCTGCGCCGCCTGCTGACCTCACCACCCATTCTTCGTCACTACGACCCCGCTGCTGCCACAAAAATTCACACCGATGCAAGTGGCATCGGTCTTGGTGCAGTTTTGGCACAACGGAAAGGCACCCAACCCGAATACGTAGTCGCCTATGCAAGTCGCGCTCTCAAGAAGGCTGAGTTGAATTACTCCGTGACAGAGAAGGAGTGTTTGGCCATAATCTGGGCCTTGACGAAGTTTCGCCCGTACCTTTACGGCCGCCCTTTCGACGTGGTCACAGACCACCACGCTCTATGTTGGCTGTCCACATTGAAAGACCCGTCCGGACGCCTGGGACGTTGGGCACTTCGATTGCAAGAATACGACATCCGTGTAGTATATCGTTCCGGTCGCAAGCATGCAGATGCCGATGCACTTTCGCGATCGCCTTTGACCCCAGATGTGGCTTCTCTGTCACCACTTTTTACCACCTTGTCACCAATAGACACCACTGACATGCTTTCGGAGCAGCGTAAAGATCCATACCTTGCATTGTTACTCGACTACCTTACCGATCCGTCTGCTGTCCCTTCCACGAGAGCGCTACGCCGACAGGCAGCCCACTTTTCCGTGCGAGACAGCATTCTGTACCGCCGCAACTACATGCCTGGTGGTCGGAAGTGGCTCCTTGCTGTCCCCACTCATATGCGCTCTGACATCTGCATGAATTTCCATGCAGACCCTCAAAGTGCTCACGCAGGTGTCCTGAAAACCTACGAAAGGCTGCGCCAACGATATTACTGGCGAGGAATGTATCGCTTTGTGCAGAAATACGTTCAGTCTTGCACCACTTGCCAACAGAACAAGACACCTCCGCGGCACCTTACTGGCATGTTACAGCCGCTCCCATGCCCGGCTCGCCCATTCGACCGCGTGGGTATCGATCTCTATGGCCCCCTCCCATATAGTCGCTCTGGAAACCGGTGGATTATTGTCGGCGTCGATCATCTGACACGCTACGCTGAGACTGCAGCTCTACCAGCAGCGACCGCCCACGAAGTTGCACTCTTCATTCTCCGCAGCTTCATTCTCCGCCATGGGGCTCCACGGGAATTACTCAGTGATAGGGGTCGAGTGTTCCTGTCGGAGGTCATCCAAGCTATTCTCGCTGAATGCAACATCATCCACCGGAAATCTACCGCATACCATCTACAGACGAATGGTCTCACTGAACGGTTCAACCGCACACTTGGCGACATGCTGAGGATGTACACCTCCTCCGACCACACTAACTGGGACGCTGTCTTGCCTTTTGTTACCTTCGCTTACAACACCGCGACGCAAGCGACTACCGGTTTTTCCCCGTTCTTTCTGTTGTACGGCCGCGAACCATCCCACCCACTCGACACCATACTCCCGTACCGCCCTGATGTATCGGAGTGCTCCCCGCTTTCGGAAGTCACCAGATACGCTGAAGACTGCCGTCAGTTGGCTCGGTCTATGACAAGTGAAGCTCAAGGTCTACAAAAAACCCGGCATGATGACGCTCATCACATAGCGCCTACGTTTCGTACTGGCTCCCTCGTGTGGCTTTGGGTGCCCCCGCACGTTCCTGGCCTGTCTTCCAAACTTCTGGCCCGGTACCATGGCCCATACCGTGTCATTGACGCAACCTCACCAGTGAATTACATCGTCGAGCCCCTAACACAATCGCCAGATTTGCGCCGTCGAGGACGCGAGACCGTACACGTCGACCGTCTCAAGCCCTACTACGACCCCCTCATTGTGCCTACTCCGTGAGTCGTCAGGATGGCTACTCTTCAACCCGGGGGGTATTGTAGTGGAGCATACGCACTACGTGTATGCGCCTTCCAAAGAGAAGGAAAAACCCCGTCCTCTGATTGCACGAGAACCTGGGCCGCCTTTTGCCAGACTTGTCGTACGGCCACTTTTCGTTGCGACATCGTTGCGACTTCTCCGGTTCAATAAACGCCATCACACAAGCTATAGATACTAAAAAAGATCGCAAGTGTTTAGGTGTTGTGGTTGATGAAAAGCTCAGCTTTGTTACATTTATCTAACAGCTACGACTTGAATGCTTCAAAGCCTTAAACCTGCTCAAGATTCTCCAGCATCAGTCATGGGGTACAGACCGTGACTGTCTACTGAACCTTATCAGTAGTGTAATGCTTTCACGTATCGATTATGGCTCGGTGGTTTACGAGTCAGCGTCAAGATCTGCATTGAAGATGCTTGACTCAGTTCACCACCTTGAGCTTCGGCTGACCAGCGGTGCTTTCCGAATCAGCCCAACAGTCAGCCTGTATGTTGAGACAGACTGGTGGTCACTAGAACGGCGACGACAGTTCACAAGTGTCATGTGTGCCACCAAGGGGCTTTCCCATGTCGACCACCCAGCTCGTGCTGCTATTGCAGGATACATCAAACGCCCACCTGTTTTTTAGGCGACCGTCAGCTACGTCACCTTATCCTTTCAGAGTGGCCTCGCACTTTGAAAACATGCACAACTGGTCTCCAATCTTCAACTAAGCTCTCACAAGGACACTATGGTGCCGTGGGAAATGCTGGCTATCAATTGTTACTTGTCATTCCTATAGGTAGGAAAGCATGCCCTCCCAGTCGCAATAGATCAACATTTCATGCAGTTGCAGTTCAAATACAAGTGTAGTGAGTATTATACTGATGCCTCTAAGTACTCTGCAGTCGCATGTGCGGCACATGGTCCCGCATTCTCTGAATCTAGAACAATGCACGAACATAATAGCCCATTTCTGCAGAATGCTATGGCATACATTTAGCTGTAAGGCACATTTTAAAGGCGAAAGAACCAGCCTCAATTAATACACATATTGTTTCAGTGCTGTGACTGCGATGTCCTCCACTAAGACCCTCAAAAACCTAGTTACTAATACTCTTCTAAAATGCAGCATGTCAGCCTACAAATCTAAGCTCAAAATCATGCTATGCTGGATTCCAGGACACTGCAACATAGCTGACCAAGAGATAGCGGACATACTTGTGAAGTCAGCTGCACTACGCCCATCAACTGACGTAGACACCATCACGTATGAGGACCTGAGGCTACTCATCAGAACCCGAATGCGTAGACAATGGCAAGAGGAATGAAACGCAGCATACGCAAACTGCACTTAGTAATGTCAAGAATAAGAAGATATGTGACTGAAAAACGTAACAGGCACCAAGAGGTTGCACTGTGCAGACACAGGATTGGTCATACACATGCAACACACTCACACCTTTTAAACAACTCTCTAGCACCACATTGTGCAAAATTTGGTGATGCGCTGTCTGTCGTTCAAGTTCTAATTATCTGTCTATACCTCGAACCAGAAGGATTCTCACTTCTCAAAGCTGTACTAATGCCACATTCCACCTCACCTTCAATTTTTTTGTAGACGATTCCCTGTTTTCCCCAAAAGTGGTTTTAAAGTTCTTAGCGAGTGTAGGCTTCCTATATTCCATAACATATTCTCACTAATCTCAGCCTCCTCTCAATCCTGAGGGAACCGCTGAAACTTTTTTATCGAATGCCATGCAGCACGCACTCCTTGTTCTGGCAAGAACTGTTGCCGACACTGCATGACTCTTTAAAACCCACAAGCATAGCCCGTTTTAAACCCTTCACACATAGTCACGACACCTAAGTTTAAATCCTATGCTCCACTCTTTTATTCTTGCGACCCTGAGTACACTTTCTATAATCGAATCGACCAAAAACCGTGTGGTTGGCGCTTTTTGGCCTGAGTTGCTTTTGCGCCACTAAAATCTACCATCATAAATGATTTAAAAGTTTCTAGTACTGCTTATGCCGACAACGACGAATTCATCCGTTTTTCTTTGCCTACCATCGTGCTCAATCAACTGATTTTACTTCCTTTATGGTTTCCAACAGCGCAAGTGGTAATAACAGTGGGTAGTTGAAAAGCACGAAATCTTCATAGGCTGAACGCGTTGCACTAAAATAGAAAATGTGCTTTCAAAAAAATCAGTGGCAAGGGGGATTAATTGTCTGCAAGGTCAATCTAAACAGTTCGCGAAAATCAGAACAAAAAGTGATCTGAAACCTATTGTGACAGACATCAGCAGCCACGTGAGGATTGAAGCGTGACTAGGTGAGGGGGGGACAAATAGCGAAAAAAAATATTTAGACGTTTACTTGGAATAGTTCTCTATTTATTTGTTACGAAAAATTAGTAGAATATTTTAATGAAGCTTTGGTCTTCAGTATGTGGTTGAGCACCTGTTGTTTTTTTATTTTTGCGTTTGGTTTCAGAAACAGTGGGCACATGCAGACAGTCTGGTAACATCAGCCAACGGATTTGGGGGCGTATTCAGGTGATATGCTATCAGAGCTTGTGTTTAGTTCGGCGTGTTTTTGTTTCGGCGCATTGCCAGGTCATTGAGGCATTGCACACTTTTCCGTGATGGTTTCGTACGTACCATCAGAAGTTTACTTATTTTTTCTGTGTATTTCATAGCTCTGCTAGCTCACAGACTGTAGATAGCCGCTCCTGTGACTGCCGACTGCTTTCGCTGGCGCACGGCCGGCGTTGCCCTCGCCTTTGGGTGACTGTGAATGCGACAGGCTAACCAACAAGAGGCTGTACTCAACAGCTGCCAGACCTATATTTTTCAAAACTGCTGTCTCGCTGCAGTGATTTTCATTGATTGGTCAACGTTAGCTTTCGAACCATTATGCTATTGTGCTCGTGAACAGTTGCCTCACAATTGCCTCGGTGAAGTTTCTTGTGCATATTGCAAGTACGTCATTTGACTAATAAAATAACTTTGCTTACTCATTCTTTGTTATTTAGTTTTTTCTTTCGCAGACACAATAAGGCGCAATAAAATCGCGTAATAAATGCACGTAGCCAGACAGCAATGAAGAAAACTTCGATTTCGCGCCATGTAGGGCAAATGCTGAGTAGCTACCGCTCCTGGTTGTGATGTCACTTTTATTTTTTATTTTTTGTCGTTACTTGTCCCTTCTTCACGTAGATGTTGACGGTGGCAACGAGCCGCCAACTACTGGATCCATGAGCTTCTATGGAAGTTACGCTATCAGTTTACATATACCTTGTTGTCTGTACGAAGGTAGCGAAGGCGAGAAAAAAACCACTCGCTCGTCTTTGAACGCTAGGTAGTGAAGATAGTAACCATGGTCGCAGCACGGTCATGAATCTCGAAGCATGAATCATTAAGAAAACATGCAATTCTGTATGTTCTGTACGTAAAAGTGACACTGACCAAAACATAACTGTAACAACCAGTGCCAAACGAATGCGTGTTGGGCTGAAACATATGTTTGACTGTTTAGAATACTTGAGAACTCCTTTGTATAAAATTTAGTTACCACATTATTGTCTTTACTGGTATCTAAAAGAAAACACATATAATGCCAATACCAATATAAAAGATCAGCAAGGTAATACACATACACATGGATGATGTTTATTCACAGACAACAGAAGACATTCGTACTTCGAAAGTTTTTCTTTGTACATGACTAGGGCGTCAGGGCTTCGTGGATCACATTTGGGTCCAACACTGAGATCTCACTACATTATGAGTAAGACGTAGCATAGCGAGTCAGCGATTGCTAATACACTACCCGAAAAAAAATCAAACGGCACAAAGAAGCGTGGTACAAGCGCTGCGAAGACGTTTTAGGAGCATTTTTTATACAAATATATCACTGTCTACAATGACAACATTTAGAAAAAGAATTAAAAGCAGACAAGTGACAATCAGTTGTTATTTGGGACGAGTTAAACAGCGCTTCTGTATAGCGAGGCTGACAACAAATACGTTATTGCAAAGGACACGGAGCACATAAACGAAGAGAGAGAGAGAGAAATGATTAAAAGGAAGAGACAGGGAGGTTAACCTAGACGAACTGGTTTGCTACCCTGTACGGGAATGGGGAAAAGGGTCGGAAAGAGGATAGATATAAAGAGCTATAAAATAAATTAGAAAAAAAAACCACATGCAAAACTGCTCTATGTCCTGTATGACGACGATGAGTTTCGCATTTCGGGTACCATCATGAAATTTTCATATACTTCTACTCAGATAGATAGATAGATAGATATCAGGCGAAAGGATGGACGGGCTTACCGACCAAAAGACAAATGCACTCATAGGCATGACAAATAGCATTGTTGCACAGAAACAATTTAATAGGAAAGCTGTCAAAGCTTGCAAGCAGAACAAGCAAGATCGCACAACCGCCCCCTCACGATGCTCCTTTAGCATGCCAATTTTTCCAACTGCTTAAAAGTTTCTGTGACGCATGCTCCGCATTACGGCTTAGTGTTCCTTATCGGCCGCTACCTGTTTCACGTTATTTGAGGTTCACATGCGTGTGATTTCCACCCCGTTCTCTGCATATGCGCACTCTTTTGTCCCTTTGTTTCTATTTAGCCTTGCTTCTAGCAAGAAAACCAGAGTCCACGCAAGAGCAGCCAGCACTGTTAGCGATCCACAGATGAGAAAGAGAACGTCGTAGGCGCCTTCTCTATCCCGGAAGTAGCCTGTGCGTGAACATAGAGTAGAAGTTTTTAGATGAATAGCACATACATTGGCACAAAGTATATATCTTTAGATTTACTGAATTCATTGAAATGTCTCGTAAAGATGAAGTAGATGGGATACTTTTCATATGTATTTTCAGCTTACACTTTCTTTACTTGCTGAAAATGCACGGCGGTCTTGATGTTTGGCTGAAAGAGTGATGTTAGAGAGCAGGTTTATTTTTACATTTCTTTCTTTAGTTATTTTATTATTCACGCAGTACTGCATACCCTATCTGAGTTCAAGGAGGAGGGCAATACCTGAATGCATAGATGAATATCAATCAGAAAAAGAAAAAAAAACTACTGAAGAAGTCACCACTAATTAAGCTAAAACATGAAGAAAGATCAACAACAGTATGAAAAAAATGACGTCAGAAGGGCATAGTGGTAGTTAGCACACAATGAATGCACATAAACATATTCTTATATACCAAAGAAACACTTGAAATAGGCAAAATGAGAACTGAAGGATTAGTCATGCCATATAGCAATAAGCAGATATATGTTCAATGGTACAAGCGCTTATATCTTGAAATGGCTGCAGGTTATTCTAACCGGTTATAGCGCGCAGAAATAACGAAAATTTGAGGGTTTAGTCGAGACGAGATCATATATGGTGTCCAAGAAAGATCGTGACGATGCCACGTTGGCCTGGGTTGACGCAACATCTAGTCATGTGGTGCGTGTAGAAGGTCGTTAATCTGGGATACCTAGAATCTTCTTGAGATTCAGTTGCTGCCCCGCCGTGGTGGTCCAGTGGCTAAGGTACTCGGCTGCTGACTTGCAGGTCACGGGATTGAATCCCGGCTGTGGCGGCTGCATTTCCGATGGAAGCGGAAATGCTGCGGGCCCGTGTGCTCAGATTTGGGTACACGTTAAAGAACCCCAGGTGGTCGAAATTTCCGTAGCCCTCCACTACGGCATCTCTCATCATCATATGGTGGTTTTGGGACGTTAAAGCCCACATATCAATCGTCATTCAATCGCATGCCTTTTCGATTGTTGTAGCAGCACGAAAAAATCATATTCATCCCTCATCGCGTCCCGCGTTCCCGCGGTTGCGATGAAATCCTATTTCACGTCAACGGCAGTCAAAGATGCAAGGATGGCGCCATCATTCTACCACCTCTTTTTTCACTTATTCGTCATTGTGCTACATTTTTCCAAGCGTGGACTCCCGCCGTATAAGAAGCCTGCCAGAAATGTTTGCTGTGTAGCGAAGCTTTGGGACGCAGAAATAATGGGTTGCACTCTCAAGTGCATTCTAGTGAGTCACCTCAAAAAAAAAAAGAAAAAAAAAACGCCACCCGCTTTGACAGTGCATGCCTGCCCGTGACTGTCGCCCTAACCTGTTATCGCCGAGCGCCCGCTAATAAACACTCAAAGAAATTTAGGGAGATGCGGGATATCGATTCCAATACCTCTCGGTTGTATTCGATTTTCAGTGCAGTGCTGGCGGCACAGATATATGCGGAAGTGTTTAATACGCGCACAAATTATCCTTTAGCATGCCTAGCACTGTGTTAGTATTGGTACTGTAGCACGGTTGAGCTCTTAAAACTCACTTACCCCCGAATGCAGAGATGTTACTTGGCTCGCGACTTCAACTTAACTTGAGCAAGTCGGCGCGAAGCAAGCAGCGGACTTCAAAACGCCCAAGTCAGCCTTCGCGTTTCGTAGATGCTCAGGCTGTCTTGCTTGGTCAAGTCAAGAACGAGCTTCAAAGCAGAAACACGCTGCACGCCTGCTAACGAGGGTAATAATAACGTTTTAAAGTAACTATAAAAACGAAAGGCTACAAGCATATTCTTGCCATTTTACGGCTAACGAGCGGCACGTGGTGCCTGCCGCCACTGTGATGCGCAGTGTTGCTTTTGTAGAGCGTTCGTTGCCCACTGGTTTTAGTGGCCACCCAAATGCGGCGCGTTTCTCCATGGTTGCTTGTTTGGAGGCGAAGAAGCACCGCGTTGGGTTCTTTCGTCGTCTTTTTTTTCAATCGAACACCATGGCATGTATTTGGGTTGACCTGGCTCACGAGGAGATGCGATTTTCACGGTATTTGCCTTTTTGTTCACCTGTGTGCATGTCTGTAGCGGGCTAGGTCACAGTTACTATAAAAAAAAAACATGTTCTGGGAACAAACGGGATTCGTATCCTTTTGTTGAGCTTGGTAAACAAGAGAAAAAGCGGGGGTCAGGACATTGCCCTCAGCAGAACTCTGTCCCGCCGGGTGCAGCAGTGTATCGCTGCATGATGGTGAAGCGCATGAAAAAACCCGTGATAGGGGCACCTCTTTTTTATATGGGTGGAATTTTACGTAGCGCTGTGCTACAAGCGATGCCTTTCTGAGCGAAAAACAGCGCCCTAGACGAGACGAAAGGATAGACGAGGCACACAGACACAGCGCCGAGTCAACTTTGTATCGAAAGAGGCGGAAATTGACGTCGTGTTTAAGAAAAACAGAAATGGCCTTTGAGGTTACTGAACACTTCGGCGTCGTCCCCACCGAAGCTATTAATACGCACCTGTGTGTAGTCTACACAGCCTGTAACACCAGGGAACTCAGCCACTTCATAAAAGTCCCGCATAAGTATAGAAAGTGCTGCCGGCTGAGGAAAGCGCACCAGCATTGCGTACAGGTGCTTTGCGATGAGTAGCGTAACTTTTCCTACTGCATGGCAAACTGTCGACTACGGAATGCGGACGAGATTCCCGGTGACTGTTTGGAATGTACCAGCGCCGTAAAACCCGAGAGCCATCAGTAGCTGTAACACTGAGGGCACAGGCTGTCCTCGGTTGTCCCCACTTTCACGGAGTGGCAACATACCCAGCAGCTGCCGCACGGCGTTCTTCATGAATCTGTACCGAGCATGGAATTGTTCTTCGTCATACAACTCCATCGGATTTTCCAGGTCACGTATAGCGGGTGCAAAAATCTTCGACAGGCAGTGAGCCTCAGAAAATGCTACGCTTATGGCAATGCAAGCGAACTCAAAAGCGGCCACCCTCCGCGCGACATCCATTTGAGAAGTGGCCATGTTGGAATAACGCATGAAGTCGCTTTCAAGCTAGCCCCGCAGCTGACTTGAAATTTGTCCCGACTTCGACCGAGCCAAGTCGCCTTCAAGTCGTCCGCAAGTTCGAGAACGATTTATGGTGACCGGCAAGACTGTCTTGAGTCAAGAACGAGTCAAGTGACATCTCTGCATTCGGGGGTCACAACTCAAGTTTATTGAAAAGAACCCAAGAAGGCGGAGTGGGCGCGCATGAGTCGTCAAGTCGCTAATGGAGTTCATACCTGACCTACTGAAAAGTTTCTAGTACCCCATCACCTTGCTAATATCACAGTTCTTTGCCTACCAACGCGACTGACCGAATATATGACGTACAAGAGGGAGTAGGTCAGAAGTTTCTAGGCCACTATCCTCCGCATTTATGTCAAAGCGTGGTGTGGGAACTTTTGAGTATGATTGTGCATTTCTAAAATACTGCAATTTTCCTGCCTCGACAGTATACCTCGCGAGTCTGTTACTAGACTTTGCAACACTTGTTTCATTGTAATAATAATACTACTAATAATAAAAACTCCCAAGCATTTCCCCGAGGGTGAACATGGTTAAGTGCGAATGCACGGGGTGAAGCTATGAGGGGTATTTATTAATTCTCACTATTATATTTATGAATCACACTATGGTGCCTTTATGGTGTAATGGTTCCTGGGAGTCGCAATTTGATCACACGGCTATGACCGAAGCTGCGATCTACAAAGTCGCGTTTGAAACGCGCGTCCGGACGAGCAAAGTCTAGGACTCGCACCCTCTCCCGCGCGGCACGTTCTACTGGCTCGAACGGCTTCGGGAACGTCCACTCGCCGTTGACGATTGCGAGCGGCGTCTTGACGCCGGCCTTCATCGCCCTTCTCCGCCTGACGCTTGCGTTGTCGTTCCGCTTCTTGGGCCGCGTTCGCGGCTCGATGCTGACGCCTCATCTCGGCCTCGCGAGCGCGCAGTTCACCGTCCGCTGCACGCTTCGCCCGCTTGTCCTCGGCCTCGCGAGCGCGAAGTTCGGCATCCTCTGCACGCTTCGCCCGCTTGTCCTCAGCCTCGCGAGCGCGCAGTTCGGCATCCGCTGCACGCTTCGCCCGCTTGCACTCGGCCTCGCGAGCACGCAGTTCGGCATCCGCTGCACGCTTCGCCCGCTTACGTTCGGTCTCACGAGCCCTTCGCAGCGCCGCCTTGTCTTCCAACGTCGGCGAAACCAACGCGGTACCGTCACCTCCAACGACGGGTGCAGTGCTGGCATTCGGTTGTACTGCATTCGTTGTTGATGGTAGCGTTGCCTCCGGGACATCCATCGCACGACCCGCTCTCGACGGGAGACTGAGAGAGAAGGCGGGCGCGCGAGAGAGAGGGGTGCGCGCGCAGCTGCAGCGAGCGAGGAGAGCGGAGGAGCAAGCGAAGGGGGAGGGGGACGCGCGCAGCGGCGTTAAAGATATAAGGCGCGTTACTGACACCGATATCAGCGTCGCGTCCGTGTCTTATACCGTAGAGCGTCGCGCTGCGGCCCGCGAAGTCCTCTCTCTTTTAAAGATAGAGAGAAGACTGCGGACGCCACCGACGGCGGTGGATGGTTTGGGGTCGCTTATAAAGTGTATTCACACTTAATAATAATAATATAATAATAATAATAATAATAATATTAGCAACGTTGAATGCTGGTCGAGTTGGTGATAGTCAATTATGTTTACTTATGAAGTAACGCACAGAGACGAGCACAAAAGAAATGGTTTTTCGCGTAGTGTGATAACGATAACTTTTTTCTGAATACATCAAAAACCAAGTTCACCAGTATATCTCGTAAAACATCCATCGTGTCGTTTCCTCACTCTGTCAATACAGTGTCGTTATGTAAAGTTTATGAGTTCAGTGATCTTGGTGTCCTTTTGATAGCATGTTGAATTTTTCTGCTCACAGAAACTTGCTGCCACGCCAGGCTTTCGTTCTCTCGGCTGTGTTTGCAAAATCACTTGAGAATTCATTTCTCCTGCGGCCTTCCAAAAATTGTACACCACGATATGTCTTTCTCAACTTGAGTATGCATCTGTGATTTGGAATGGTGTCGCTAAATATGCCTAAATCTGGCTAAATCGTCATTGAGTCGCTCCAGGTAACTTCGTAGCGTTTTGAACCATCATTTTGCTAGAAATGACTTTTGTGGATCTCATTTTAACAGTGCTACATCATTATCATTGCCATCATTTCAGTACTAATGAAATTGCACTTACCTTTTATTTCTTTACAAACTAGTTCACAGTATGCTATCTTGCCCTTTACTTCCCAGTTACGTAAATTTTCGGATCCCGCGTTAGTTGACCTGAGAGAATCGACCACTTCATGTACCTGCCAACTACTTTAAACACTATTCCTCACAGAATACAAAGTCTATATATTGTTAGGTTCCAGGATCTTGATGTTTTTCACAGTTCACTTTCATTGTTTTTGTCGCAGCTCTGCACTGTCTTAAGACAGTGCATTGATTCTTCTTTTTTCCATTTTTCAGGGAGCCTACTGCTTAGTTGTGTGTATTCCACTTTATTTGTCACTGCCATTCTATGATTCCCGTCTTGAACCATTTTGCTGCGTCTCTCATAATCCTATGGTGGTGTTGGGACGTTAAACGCCGCGTATCATTATCCCACTTTGCGCTGATTCCTTTTTGTCTGTGCGTTCAAGCTCTGTTTATGTTTTTTCTGTAGACTGTAATATGGTGTTTATTTTTATTGTTTTAGTTTTGCGTGCACCTGCACAAGAATCCTATTGTCGTTCCTCGGCACGTTAGGCAAATTATTGATTGATTGATTGTTTGTTTGGTTGATTATAATATTATCTGCGGTTTTATAGGTCCCCAAACTGCGATATAATTATTCGAGACCCTGTGGTGTAGAGCTCCGAAAACTTCGGCCACGATGATCTTTAATGTCCATTGATGTCAGTCAGTACACGTGTTTTACTATTTCATCTTCATTAAAATGTGATCGCTACTGCCGGGGTCGAGACCATGACAATCCGGTCATCAGAGGAGCGCCATACCACACCCACTGCTACACCATCGCAGAAAATTGTTGCATAATGCCGTAGCCATGAGCAGCAGCACTGTATGACGTGTGGAAGTTGGTGAATGCCATGCATAGCAGCTTTTAAAGATGACCATAGTACTTGCTTAGCCCGTCGTTAACACACGAACCAGTTATGGTGATGTAAGACTTAGCGGAATCTTGTAAACGACCTCGGCAGCGCAAGTCAGAAAGGGTTTGACTTATTTATTTGCGATTACGGATAAGAAAGTGTGTGCTCTTTAGCAAGTTGATAGAACATAAGAAACTCTGCAGTTCGTTACACGTAAGTACAGTTTGTAACGAAGCAGACGGGAAGCTCCACTTTGGTGGCATGTTTTAATAAAGTTTAGCTAATATTAAATGTTGGGGTCGGACGTTTTAAGACCTACCACAAAATTACGTGAGATGCCGTCGTGGAGAACTCCGTAAATTGAGACGACCTGGGGCTTTTCAACTCTTTCCTTACCGCACTTAAATACACCTAATCTGTAAACACATTGGGCTCAAGTGCACCTAAATGTAAGCTCATGGGACCCAAGAATTTTTGTCTCCATCAAAAATGCAGCCGCCGCAGGCGCGCCCCTCTTTTGCTGACTACGGGGGGATGCTGAGATCGTCCCCCCGTGCGCACGTCAATGTTTGAGTGTTCGAGTCCAACATCACTGTGAATGAACCTCTTCGTTGTTATGTTCGCAAAGACGTAGTATGAATCGCCAGTTAGTATTACTATGGCCGATCATTGCGTATTTTGCCACCAGTAAGCCAGCAAAGCTCCATCTGACAAACATTGAAGAAAAAAAAGTATTCTTTGCCCTAGATTGCCGTCTATAAGGCGCAGCGTTGCAGCGTTTTGCCGTCGCCTACGACTTACCTATGACTGTAGGTTTTCCGAATGAGAACATCCCAGCCGAAGCAACGATGATGCCGTATGACATCGACATTCGTTCCACACCAAAATAGCCGGATACAGTAACGGGAATCACGATCATTCCAGCACCAATCGTACAGGCTGTACCCACAGAAGCGGCGAAGATGAGTCCGTGACTGTGCAAGAACGGCAGTGCGAGCAGTATTAAACCTTGGCCTGCGAATACAATCACCAGTAGTGTCTTGTTCGAGAGTAGTCCACGGTCAACTGCTGCTGGAAGCGAGAGCCTGGCGAAGGCTTCAGCGATCGCTCCCACGGCATACACTGTCACTGCAGTGGAAAGGGTAGCTCCTCGATCCACGGCAAAGTCAATGAAAAGCGCGATGTAGCACTCGTAACCAAAGCTTTGCACGATGAAACTGTACATGAAGAGGTAGAGGATGGGTGACTTGAAGATGCTCAGTCCATGACGCCACAATCTTCCCTTCTCCTCCGACGACGATAACTCGGTGCTGTCCCTTTTCTCTTCCAGGGGAGCGGCCTTGCTCCATTCGGGAGTGCGAGGGAACAGACTGAACGCAAGCCCGTTCATGAGCACTGCTCCAAATATCAAAAGGGTGCCGTGCAGGCCGTACCTCTCATACAGGTACTCCAGAAACTTCGGAAAAACAAAGGCCGCCATGGTGGCGCCCAAAAAATACACTCCTGTGGCGAGGCCTTTGTGCTTAACAAAGTGCTCACTGATAATTGTAGGAGAGACGACGAACACCATGCCCGCTCCGATTGCTGCAAAATATTAAGAAATAAAACTGAGAAAAATATGATGCTGCATTGTTACATGGCGACATAATCACAACTTTCCACATCAAACGTTTGTCTTAACCTTTCACTATAGTTTACTACAATGTACTTTTGTTTAGGTCGAAATGTATGCGGGGTTTTTAAAGCAAACTGCGAAAATTTTGTTCCAGTGTTTATATATGTGTATATACATGTATATATATGCTCTGACGAATGAAGAAAGCGTTAAAGCAGTTATTAGGAAACTTGAGATGGGCGAAAATTGTATGTATGCACTAAGAGACAAGGAAGATAAAATAACTACCAATATAGATAGGGTAGTTAAAATAGCGGAGGAGTCTTACAGAGATCTGTATAGCAGCCGGGACAACCACGACCTTACTATAAGGACTAGTAGTAACCCTCATGCCCCACCACCAGTAATGACAAAAGCCAATAATACATTGGAGAGCATGCAAAGAGGCAAAGTTGCTGGTGAGAATCAGGTAACATCAAATCTACTTTAATATGGAGGACAGATTGTGTTAGAAAAACTAGCCACCCTGTTTACAAGCTGTCTCCTGATGGGAAGAGTACCAGGATTTTAGAAGAATGCTAACATCATCCTAATACATAGGAAAAGAGGTGACAAGGAATTGAAGAAATAAAGGCTGATCAGCTTGATCTCCATAGAATAGAAACTATTTACAAAGGTCATTGCTAACAGAATTAGAACAACATTAGAATTCAATCTACGAAAAGAACAAGCAGGATTTCGAACAGGCTACTCAACAATACAATGTAAACAAACTATCAATCAGGTAATAAAGAAATGCTCAAAATATAGCAAGCCACTACACATAGCCTTCCCAGATTACGAGAAGTCGTTTGATTCAGTAGAAATATCAGCAATCATGCAGACACTGTGGGATCAGGGCGTCAAGGGAGCATATATAAACATCCTAGAAGAAATCTACAGGGGATCAACTGCTGCCATAGTGTTTCATGAAGAAAGCAACAGAATACCAATCAAGAAGGGTGTAAGAAAGGGGGATACAACCTCCCCAATGCTATTTACCGTGTACTTACTGGAGGTTTTTAGAGGCTTAGCTTGGAAACAGTAATAAGAGTTAATAGAGAGTACCTTAGTAACCTGCGCTTCGCTGATGACATTGCATTGCCGAGTAACTCAGGGGATGAATTGCAACTCATGGTTACGGAGTTAGACAAGGAGAGCAAAAAGGTAGGTGTTGAAATTAATCTGCAGAAAACGAAAGTAATGCTCGACAACCTCGGAAGAGAGCACCGCTTTGAGGTAGGTAATAGTGCACCTGGAGTTGTTAGACACTATCTCTACTTAGGACAGGTAATAACCACGGTGCAGAGCCACGAGATTGAGCAAGAAGAATAAGAAGGGGTGCAGCACATTTGGCAAGCATTCTCAAATCGTGTCACGTAGATTGCCACTATCCCTCAAGAGGAAGATATGTAAGAGCTGCATCTTGCCGGTACTTGGAGACTTGCGAAGAGGGTTCATCTTAAATTGAGGATGACGCAGCGAGCAATTGAAAGGAAAATGGTAGGTGTAAACTTAAGAGACAAGAAGAGGGCAGAGTGGATTAGGGAACAAACCAGGGTTAAGGATATCATAGTTGAAATCAAGAGGTAGTGAACATGGGCCGGGCATGTAGCGCGTAGACAGTATAACCGCTGGTCATTAGGAGTAACTAACTGGATTTCTAGACAAGGCAAGCAAGTTAGGGGGAGACAGATGGTTAGGTGGGCAGATGAGATTTAGGTGTTTGCAGGTATATATCGGCAGCAGCGAGCACAGGACCGAGCTCACTGGCGGAACATGGGAGAGGCATTTGTCCTGCAGTGGACGTAGTCAGGCTGAAGTTGATATGATGATCATGGTGATGATGATATATGCAAGTTCACAAGGGCTCTTGAAGCCTAGAAAGCCAGAATATTTTACAAATGTATGAGGAACAGGTGTTTTACTCGTACGAAAGCTGACATAACGTTGCACACGTTATGAACAGCTGATAAGATGTCACCATGCTCCGAGGTGTAGATAGTATCAATGCATTGTTATTCTGTTATAACCACCAAAGCTGGGCAGTGACGCTATAAGCTTTATGTACATTTTAAGTGTGCTTTATTGTCACCACTCAGGCGGCTTCTATGCGCGGCGTATTTAGAAAGTCACCAAAATTTCACGTTATGGAAATAACACTACACAAAGTACTTATGACCATGATACTCCCATTAAGTTTATGTAAAATGAATACGATATTAATCGCAAAAGGTTGTTGACTGTGACGTATTATTTCAGAGTGTGCGGTTTAACATCTGTTATAGCCTACGAATTTTATTTCTGCGTCGCCCGCTTTGAAAAAGAAAGGAAAACATTTATCTTTTCTTCCACTGCATCTGAGCAAGTTTATGGATGGAGGGACCTTAGTCAGACAGAGGTAATCTGCTTTAGTACCTTCAACCTAGGTAAACCTTTTTGTCTGCGATTCAATGAATGAATGAATGAAGAATGAGTGAATGAATAAATGAATGAATGATTGATTGACTGATTGAATGAATAGCCATTACTACAGCTGGTCAGTTCATGTAGGTTTTTCTATATCTTCCGAACCACACAGCCAGACGGGCACTATTGAGATTTAGTCTCCTGGAAGACAAGATCATGATATTTGATATTTAGAAGAACGCCCTGCCAATTACTACATTGCTGTAGATGAAGTTCATTCAATATATACATCCATGCCATGGGTTTTACTGTGTGGACTGCTATGAATGTGCATTCGCATGTATTTCTTACATGAAGTCCATGTTAGCTCAAAAATGCTGCTTATTGCTCTCCGAAATGCACTTTATATAACCAATCAATGCGATTGCATTACTTCTTAAGGCTGCTTTTTCACAAAACGAGAAATGGGGAAGCGACAGTCCGCTGTGTTTTTGATGTTTTAAAAGTGTGTATGTGTCTTTCCTTTCACGTCTGTCTCGTGTTGCTTAATGTACATGACATTTTGAAATAGTTCGGAAGTCGCAGTAATCTTGTAGAAAATAAGTAAGCTTTTTTATTTAGACATTGATGCACGAAGTTTTTGTGCGCAAAAATATACATAATTTTGCTAATCAGTCTTCTATGACTCACCTTATTTTGCATAACACTGTGTTCATCCTTAGACACATCTCTTGTTATAGACACCTCAGAAAATTAGCCATGCTTGCGGTGGAGGCGCATGTTTAAAGAAATGAGCAGTCGAGGTGATGGGCTATGTCATACACTGTCATCAAGCCTAAAGGCACTGCGCAATTGACCATTTGCGGGAAAGGGAGCGCCACCTGTCATAAGAACTGAAAAGCTTCGCTCGTGATTTCGCTTTTTAACCGTCTTGACCAACTAACATGCTCAATCAAGGCAGTGTTTTGCAGTGCACGTATGCTCATTCTGTTGCTCCATACCGAAACCGCGTGCCTATTATTGAAAGAACATAGTAAATGAGAACAATATTCCATTTACGTTTGATGTGCAACAAGGATGCATCGTTTTCAGTCTGAACAACGACCATGTGAAGTGGTGCCTGCACTCCGCTATCTCGACTGTTCTCCAGGCTCATCGCGCCTGCTCCTTCAAGGAAGAACACTATGTTAGACCCTTAAAGTCGACCCTTCAAACGCCTGACGATGAACTAGGTTCGATGAGATCGGTTTGAGTACTACCTGTGAGTCCGGTGTTTGCGTGAAAACGGCGGGGTTCGTCGTTACTACAGGTCACATCGTTGGAACACACTGCGACTGTGTTAGAGCGCTCTACAAGCTTATCTAGTACACTCTAATATAAGCATCTCTAGTTAAATCTCCAAAATGTGAAATGATCATTTAAATGAACATGCGTCAATGCACTCGCAAGTGTAACAGTATAAGAGAGAGAGAATGCGCTTTCGTAATACGCAGTATTACGATTTCTTCTTGTAACAGGAGTTCCACATAAGCAGCTACGGATGCAGCTGTCCCTATTGTGATTATTAAATTACCCGTGCTTCTATCCCAATCATGGTTCACACAGATACCTGAGAGTGGATCTTCGCGTACTAACGATATATTGTATCGTGTGGTCTAATAGAAGCGCTTATATACGTGAGACTGTGGGCTGCCGTGGCACACTAAAAAGATTGGAGACTGTTGGTTGGGCTCCTTGCGTGCGCCGCACTCCTCTTCTTCAATAAAGCTTTTATATTGCACGAATCATTCACATGCGGTATCCGTGCATCCCTTTTTTCAGCACGTAACCTCGCGGATGAGAGCCTGTGAAAGTTAGCGCTCATTTCCCGGTTTAGCTGAAAAAAAAACAGCAAAAGCCAAGAGAAGGACGTTGAAGTCACAACCAATCGCACATTGTCAACGGTAGTTGTCGTAGGTTTTTCTCGCACCTAAACTTAAACTATATCAATCACAGCTCTTCACACTTCTATAGTGGTAGAATAATTCGCGCAGTGTGCTGGTGTATTTCCCCTGACTACGGCAGCAGGTAAGTTCAATCGGCTTAACCACAACACATGAATGTATTACCGACGGGCGGCCAGACTGATGTTTTCCAACAAAAAACAAAACGCCTGTACATGGCGCCAGCTGTACCGATGCATCTCATGCACTGTAGTTTGCCCGCAAATGGTCTATTAGGTGCCCTTGTTTATAACTACTTGGGGTTGTCATTTTTGTTCCCACTCCTCTTTTATCTTCTCTTAGTTTTTTCTGTATTTTTTCTTTGCTTATCTCTGTAGTTGTTTCTTCCCTTTTCTTTGTTTTTTTCCCTTTCATTTCACGCCCCACCACGATGGTTTAGTGTCTAGGGTACTCGGATGCTGAACCGCAGCAGGTCTAAGTAAGGGGGCCCCCACTTACACTTAGCGATGCACTGCAAAGAGTGCACCTGCGAGCCGAAATTTTCAGACATACAAATAATTGACAGGCACAAGAAGTGGGCAACGAGGAAAATAATGGAAGCGCATCGAATTAGAAAAGAAGGTGACAGTTGCGTCAGTCAAGCGTCGGTTCTACTAATAGATGTGGAATTCGCTTTTTTGGAGGTAACATAACCCAGCGCATTTTTTTTCACGTTTTCTTTCCTTAGTTTCTGGGGGGCTTTACACGTGTTTGTGTCCGGGTGTGTTCCATCGATTATGGGAGTGGTTTTTCTGGTGTACCACGTTGTTAATGATTACATTGGGAGGTTCGGAGTGACTCACATGCGTGTTATGCATATATTAGTGCTTGCTTCGAAATAAAATTTTCTGTTGCTAGTAAGCGCTCGTCTGTGTCCTCTCTGAGTGCGTGCATTTTAGGGGCGAAGCTACTTATGGCGTGGCTTGTGCGTCCCTAGTAGTACGTAACCACCAGTGGCACATGCCCGAAATAGCGGTGCTTACAATGTCTGCTGGATGGGGGCACTTGTATATGATGAATACATGATGAAAAGATGTGAGATCGCTGTACTTGGAGTTTTCTCTAGACATATGGACGGATGAACGGACTGACACACGCACGGACGGACAGGCAGAGGGGCGCACGGACGGATGGACAGACAGAGGGATGGCCCCAAAAGAGATGGAATGACAGACAGATGAATGAACAAACGGACGGATGCAACAAGGATCACACAGATAGGCGGACGCAAGTACGAATGGACAGACAGACTGACGAACGCTGCGCCCCACCAATCATCATTCACTCCGTGGATCATCATCATCAGCCTGGCTACGTCCACTGCAGGACAAAGGCCTCTCCCATGCTCCGCCAGTTAACCCGGTCCTGTGCTTGCTGCTGCCAATTTATACCCGCAAACTTCTTAATTTCATCTCCCCACCCAACCTTCTGTCTCCCCTAACCCGCTTTCCTTCTCTAGGAATCCAGTTAGTTACTCTTAATGACCAGCGGTTATCCTGTCTACGCGCTACATGCCCGGCCCATGTCCATTTCCTCTTCTTTATTTCAACTATGATATCCTTAACACCCGTTTGTCCCCTAATCCACTCCGCTCTCTTCTTGTCTCTCAAGGTTACACCTACCATTTTTCTTTCCATTGCTCGCTGCGTCGTCCTCAATTTAAGCTGAACCCTCTTTGTGAGTCTCCAGGTTTCTGCTCCGTAGCTAAGTACCGGCAAGATACAGCTGTTATATACCTTCCTCTTAAGGGATAATGGCAATCTACCTGTCATAATGTGAGAGTGCTTGCCGAATGTGCTCCACCCCATTCTTATTCTTCTAGTTAATTCAATCTCCTGGTTAGGCTCTGCGGTTATTACCTGCCCTAAGTATCGCGGGTTCGAATCCCGGCTGCGGCGGCTGCATTTCCGATGGAGGCGAAAATGTTGTAGGCCCGTGTGCTCAGATTTGGGTGCACGTTAAAGAACCCCAGGTGGTCGAAATTTCCGGAGCCCTCCACTACGGCGTCTCTCATAATCATATGGTGGTTTTGGGACGTTAAACCCCACATATCAATACCTGCCCTAAGTAGACATAGTCTTTTACAACTTCAAGTGCACTATTACCTATCTCGAAGCGCTGTTCCTTTCCGAGGTTGTTGTACATTACTTTTGTTTTCTGCAGATTAATTTTAAGACCCACCTTTCTGCTCTCCTTGTGTAACTCCGTAATCATGAGTTGCAATTCGTCCCCTGAGTTACTCAGCAATGCAATGTCATCGGGATTTTTTAGATGCGGAGCATCTGATACTCGAGGCTTGTAGTGCGGCGCCGTCCGCAAGCTTCCTCCTCCTTCTTCCACCATCTGTGCATCCCTTCCTCCTCTACACACCGCGCGCGCTTCACTCCACCACCATCTGTGCACCCTTCCTCCTCTACACACCGCGTGCGCTTCTCCTCTTCACGAACATTCGCTAGCTGTATAATGTAGCGCGCATGCGTCGTCACGCTTCGAGAACATCGGCAGCTGACGCGCGCGCATGCGCCGTCGCGCTTCGAGAACATCGGCAGCTGACGCGCGCGCATGCGCCGTTGCGCTTCTCCCCCTTCTCGAACATTCGACAGCTGACGCGCGCATGCACCGTCACCCACCATCTGTGCCGCGCGCGCTTCTCCCCTTCGAAAACATTCTACAATTCTCCTGATTCTCCAGTGGACGCGCATGCGCCGTCGCGCTTCGAGAACATTTAACAGCTGACAGTGCATGCGCCGTCGCGCTGTATATATACTCAAGGTCGGCGCTCGCTCGCTCAGTTGCCGCTCGTCGGTTGGTTTGTATGGCGCGTCGACGTCCAAGGTCGCGGTGAAATGAATTACAACGAATCCACAAACACAATGATCGACGTTCCTTCGACCAGCGCCGCCCTTTCGCATACGTACGTGTGTACGTGTTCACTCATTTAACACCCCCTCCTGCAACCACGTTAACCAATTTAGCCATCGACCCAAGTAAGTCGCAATTTAACACCCCATTTCACAACCACGTTAACCAATTCAGACATCGACCCAAGTAAGTCGTACTTTAACACCCCGTTAACCAATTATATGCTCCATCCTCCTCAGTGTTCCCCCGAGGGAAGCTGCGGGCAATTTTTTTAGCGCTTGTTTCATCATGCACATATACCAACACGTTCAACCAGCAGTCATCCTAACTGCAGTGCTAAACTCGAAAAGAAACGCTAAGAGTAAAAAACAAGAAGGAAAGTCGGGCCATAACTCCTTTTATTGCAGTTTTGCCATGGAACATCACATCCTTCAGGTATTGCCAGCTCAATTCTCCCCCCCCCCCAAATTAATTGTGTAAGCAAACACCACACATCAACAAGTACGATATAAATGAAACGCTTAGTATGAGACCACATTGGCTCTTTTGGTCATAATTGTTGACGTGCGGCTGTTGAATGAATGGGGCTCAGTTTGATTTAAGCAGTTGGAGTATTTGGTTCATTTTACTGCGAAAGCTGTATATGGCTAGAAGAAAAGAAATCAGCGCCCAAGCACTTTGTACAAATGATTAACCAGCGAAAGCTTAAACGTGGGCCCCGGTGTTTATTACATGGTTCAACCCAACGTAGCACACAAGCATTTCACAATTATTGGTTATATGTTCATGCTTCTTAATGAGGTAAATCAAGCGTTTGGCTTAGGTTTACCGCAGACATTATTTCCCATGCCACAGATTGTGCCTCGCGAGATCATGGCCATTGAACACTGTAATGAGCAGCTAAATGCGTTTTGCAACCTGTCAAATATCGTTGTTGTTTTCGAATCACAGGTGGTCGCAGACGTTGCAGCCGAAACCAATATGCCGCTGGGGAAACTCCCGCCGTAAGCGGGTGGTCACCCTAGCGAACGCGCTCCCGCAATCGTAATGCTGATTACTTGTTCGGCGTAAGCACTGCGCCATGTCATTTATAGACAGAAAGAAATTAGCTGCCTTTTTTTCCTTTTTCAAGAACCACGCATTGTTCGGCGTGACATTGTTGCAAGCCTCTGACATCGTGAGTTCACTCGGCGGTGCAGATTGAAGGATCCACCCGCCACCGGCGCCTGCTTTCCCGTTCGCAATAGACGTCAGACTCTGCCCAGGCGGCACTGCGAAAAACGCCGCCACCAGCGCTCCCGTCGCTGCGCCGGCCATAAGTGGGTAGTGCTCAGAGAGCCATTCACAAGCGAACGTGCATAGGCCCTCCTAATTTGTTGATCTTATGGCGTGGTTTCCTGAAAATCGATGACCTGGCAAGATTCTTCCTTCAATCTAAGCTCGCTTCAAAAATATAGGAAGCTTATCAAAAAGAAATGCGGGCAGAAAGCAAAGTATGTTTAATTTATTTCGGCGTGCTGAACCTGGCAATTTAAGTGCAAGAGAGTATTGCATGACATCGAGCTCGAGGCAAGCACTAAGTGCATACACGAACAATCTATGCGATCAGTGGTACGAAGCTCGCTTTATCAGGTACGAATGACCCTGGTGATTTTCGCTTTACGTTTGCATACTTCATCAATTTCTTACTCGCTGCGCATTGAAGTGTTTTATTACGCATGCTCGAATGCTCTGTTAAAGGTTGTCTTCTGTGTATATATGCTGCAAATAGAGATACAGACATGTTCACTTTCTCAGTGTACAACGAAAGGCAAAACCGATGCCTCCGAGATAGCTCCGCTAATGCTGGAGACCAACGAAAAAAAAAAAACTGTTTGTGGTCGCAATCATTTTGCAATTTACCTGTATGACGCACGTGTTCGCATTTCCAAGGGGAAGCCGTCACTTAGAGCCTTCAAAGCCAGCGTGCGTAATGCTGTGTGGTGGCGATAACTTCAGATTATCGGTGGTCACAGCGTGTGCAATGTTTATCGCGACCGAGCATCACCTGTCTATGCACCGTGGTCAGAGTGTCTGTCAAGCTTCATAATCAAAGTTACCATGGTTCTCCGTCAAGGCTACTGAGAACAATAACAGGAGAAAGTTACTCAAGCGAACGGCTGTGGAGAACGCGAGTATTAGCTTACCCAACACGTTCAAAACGGCCTGTATTTAGTGCTCTCGCCATTGTGCTTTGCGGAAGCTACGGAAATCAGTAAAACTGATTTCAGTAAAACTATGCCCTTGGAAATTCCCAAAGCAACAGTAGCGCAAACTGGGGTCTTTTTTCGTGGAGCGCAGAGCTATTGCGTCTGATATACTTTTCGCCGTCGTTCTGGCGAGTGCACCAGCAAGCAATTTATGGCGGTTCGGCGACGCGTCCTACTAGCGGGCAGAAATTTATATCTCTTTTTCCGAGTGTCTCATGTGCAAATAGACCTAATATGTAGCTGAATTGTTGTTTGATACGCTGTAGTTGCACCTTGTCGCACAGCAAACTGTGCAAGGGAGTCAGGCTTTGCACTACTCAAAACTGCGTCGACAGGTGGCGCTGCGTGTCCGCTCGCAGCGAGATAACATTTGAGAAGCGATTGAGAGAAATGGAGGAGGAGCGTTGAGCTAGGAAGGTATTCAGCTACTTGTACATGAAGAATGTCGATACAAAATGGAGGAAGCGAACAAGAAAATTGACTGGTAAATACTCAGAAAACTGCAGGGTTACAAACCAAAAAGAATTATCGGTTAAGAAGAAGATGAAGGAAGCTGAGACCGATATGTAAAGATTCGGCATGATTGAGAAGTCAGCACTAAAGATCTATCGAACTTTTAAGCAGGAAATCACCAAGGAAAAGATCTATGATAATACTCGGGGTAGTTCTCTACTGTTGGAGGCCAGGACCGGAGTATTGCGAACCAAGACATATCGGGCCAAATAGGAAGGGGTAGACATGGTATGCAGTGCGTGTGGAGAAAAAGAAGAAACTGCCGAACACTTGATGATGTTCTGTAAAGGGCTTCACCCTATAGTTCAGGATGATGGTGAAGAGTTTTTCAAAGCACTAGGGCTTAGGGACAGGGAGGGCAAAATGGACCTTAACCAGGTAGAATTAACTAGAAGGAGGTTATCTGATTGGTGGCTGAAATCAAGGCACGAGTGAAAATTAAACCCTTCACTGCAAAGTACGAATCCTCAACTTCACATTTAACAAAAAAAAATCTAGTTTTTGCTTCACTAAGGTTTACGGCTTGGTGGCGTTAGCCACCGCCCAATCTAAAGGGTACAGCCATATCAATCCATCCATCCATCCAACTCCAAAATCTGACGTCTATTAGGCGCGGCTTGGAAGGCTTCCGGATCATCGGTACACAGTTGCTGCAGACACTCTGCTTCCCGGGCCTCTTTTTGTGCCAGAGGGCTGCACCATCAGCACGGCGAACGCCAGCTCTCTCACGTTTCCACTGTTGGTGCTCTTTTACAGTTGCTAGTAGCGCACCCACATGGAAGGTTTCAGGAGAAACTGATGCATGCGTGCTCAGAGCCACGGCTGCGACTAGATGGACGACGTCACTCACAACGCAGCCAATGGCGCGCATGCTTGGGTACGATGTTGCGACTGACGTAACTAATAACACAGCCAATGGAGGCGGCACGTGACGCCACTGCCGGATGGTTTCTTGTATCTGCTTGTGATGTGAAGTTTTCTCTGTGAAACTGTCTGACAACGGTGTCACGAGTGGTGTCCAATAACTGTCCTATCAGTTACGTATTTCTCAGCGTCGTACCCAAACACGCGCGCCATTCTCTGCCGTTCAATGAACACAAAAGGTGAAATAATTGATTATAAGTGATGGTTCACGTCCCAAAGCCACCATATGATTAAGAGATAGTGGAGGGTGCCGGAAGTTTCGACCAACTGGTGTTGTTTATAGTGCACCCAAATTTAAGCAGATGGTCCTGCAGCATTTTCGCATCCATCGAAATTGCAACCACTGCAGCCGGGATTTGATCCCGCAACCTGCTGATCAGCAGCCTTGACCTCTAGGCCACCGCGGCAGGGCATAAAATACAGGAAAGCTCCTACAGAATGACTTACCATGAATCACTCCGATTGTTATTTTTACAATATCAATGCTTGTAGCGAAGAAACTGAGCATTGCGCCGATGCTGGACAGGGCTGATCCCGCTATCAGAACTGGTCGCGCTGTGAACCTGTGTGCCAGAGGCCCTCCAACAAGCCCTGCGAATGAACAGGTAGACGTTTTAGGTCAATCACACCAAGACCTGAATTAGGTGAAACCAGATTTTTGTGTATTTCGTGGCCCATATTACGAACAAATTTTCATTCCCTAACCGTGCTCGCATTGTTGCATGCAGTCCTGAACCTGAATCAACAAAACAGCATTAAAACGAAAAGCTATAGAACAAAACTTATTCTTAATTAAATCAGTAAACAAGTGACTTATTTTGAATTTTAAAGCGCACAATTATCTCTTCGAGTGGGCGCTCTATCGTAAGACGTCGAACTGTCGAGCTTCCCTGGTCACAATAACCCTTGTTTCATTTTGACGAGGCTGCACGCTGCGCCAGGGCATGGAAGGACATGCTCGACGGACGGCAGCTCTCTCGATACCAGATAGGACGGTGGTGGTGTTATTACCGAAGCGACATTTTTAGATGCCGCTTAGACGGCGAAAATAAACCGGCGTTGATGACAACACGAGTGATGCAAAAAAAAAACATCATAACGTCATCATGACGTAACAAGTCGCTTGTGTGTGACGTCATCGTAATGATAACGTCACAACACGGCATCATCGTTTGGTGAAACGTGGGCGCATCTTACAGGCAGCGTCCCGGGGTCATGAGAAACAGCAATAGGGGCAGAAACCTTTCGGAGGATGGCGGCTCAGAAACAGACAACTCGAACACGGCTTTTGCCTTTCAGTTGTACTGGGTGTGTGAATAAAGGACCATGTGAGTTTTTTTTTTTGCTGTATTGTTGGTGCTATCACTGCTCACATCAAATTCGTTAGTTATCTCACAGTTTACGCAAGAAATCTCACTGATCTACTTTTCGCAACACTGTTGCTCGGCCCTGCTCGCACGATCACTTTATTCGTTCTCACCGTTTGTTTACATATGCGAAGCCTGAAAAGCCTTCACGTATACGACCTGCTACCGAAAATGTATCATTCATTCTACCCTTCTACCGACAATGCATCACCCGTTCTATGTCCACGCCGCTATCGTACACTTTTCACGAGCTAAAGTGTGGTCTCGCCGCAGATGACACGCTAAGGTGGTGTAAAGGTGCCACTACGTTACAATTTTATGTTTCAAATGACCGAGAATTGTGCTTTTAGATGTTGAAAACTTCTCGATCTAATGAATAAGTGAAAAAAAAGGTAAATGCTGAAAGAGCCCGGTTTTTTTTCGGCAAGACCTTTGTGAAAAGCAGCAGATAATGAAGTCCAATAAGGCATAGTGAACGTTGATTGATATGTGGGGTTTAACGTCCCAAAACCACATAGAGAACGTTAAGTATATGTATTGTTGCAAGTGTATGTACTAGTAGGCATATAAATAGCAAGAGAGGAAAATGGTAAGCTCACTGAGCAACACGACAACCCGTGCACGTGGAGCCATACCTTAGAGAGGCACTTTCACGCACATTTTCTAAACATGATTTGCGCAGTGAGTCTATGCTAACCAGAAAGCTCCACAACCACCTCGCCCGTGCAAAAGGCAGCAATCGTTTCCATGGGTCGTGTGTAAGGTATACAGCGTGCTGATTGCCGTCTGGTGTATAGTGGCAAAACAGAAAGGTTCTTCCGACGCCTCAAGAAGCCCCAAAGTGACGTGACTGTCACACAATAAACGCCACTGCTGAGCATGCACATAAACAAAATTTCGTCAATACTTTGGCCAATGGCACCCGATATAATTACCAAGAAATTAACAGGTTATCCGGCTGGCTTCCTAAATTTTGAATCATTTAGTCAACGCCAGTTACAAGTGAGAGGTCGACAGGAACAATACCTGTCATTTACGCACGCTCGTTGCGTCACTTACTGGCTACATAATTAGACAGTTTTATTATGAAGCAGTGCACAGAGACAACGTACAAAAAGAACGAAAAGAACACCGCTGCATTCGCAAATCGTTTATTTCGCAAAAATATGGTTATTATAAAACATGAAAGCGAAGCACGTGTGACAATGACGTTCAAGTTACAGCATCTGTCGGTGGTTTTCGAAAAATGACATTTCGCAATCGGTTACACTAATCGATGTTCGGCTGATGGAATCATCTTTTCTTTTGTGATATGGAGAGCTTTGGCAACTTCCCTGGTCAGCTAATTCCTGTGACTGGAAAACATTTTAGCCTCAAGGGACAGCGAAGCGTAGCCACATTTTAAATAATGCTGTCCAATGCGAGAGTAAGCATTATAGGTTAACAATATATTGCGCTCTAAAAACCTGACATGAACACACCATAACTCATGGACACACCATATGACATGACACCAACATGACATGGACACACCATAAATCAACGCAGTTCTGCATTCAAATCCTGGTAATTGCAATTCTTTGAGCATTGGTGTTTAAGACTTGCGTTATATCAATACACATGGTTCTTTGTTGTCAGCTGTAAGACAGTGCATTACTGAAAATAATGATGAAATAGAATTTGTTGACAAATGTGGAGTATCAGTTGGAGCGTTAAATTAAAAATTTTGCTCCCTGGCTGATTGCCAGCGACAATTGCAATCCGCATTATTACGGAACTATTGACTCAATGGAAACAGAATGTGAGCCAACAGTCGCTATAACCAGGCAGGTGAGCATCATCCATTAAACAAATTAGTTCTACACTTACCAGAAAGGCAGAGGAGGGCACTGAGAAGCATGATGGGCCATGACGCCTCCCGCCTGTTCACTTGGAACGTGTCCAGAAAAGCCACGAGCAGAAATCCGGATGAACGCCTCCCAGCCAGAGAACAAAAGCATGCCATGGCGCAGCAGCCTGCGTTGAGGGAACCACGTTTGTTAAAAGAGTGAAATGTGACGTGATTCGCACTCACATATGTTGACATCATTTACCTGAGAAGCTGTTGAGCAACATGGTATAAAGAATCGTATAATGATTACAGTGTGCATTTCTTGGTACATTGTATTTTACCGGTAACGTAAGCACATAAGATCGGTTTCTTGCGCAAGTGGAGTTCGCCTCCTTTGCTTCCACTGGTGTACCTTCAAAGTAGCGTAAAAAGAGAGATGAACGAATTTAACAAACAGGACCCGAACACACAACCTTCCTTCTTTGTTTACTGGTAGGCCCGTGTGCTCAGATTTGGGTGCACGTTAAAGAACCCCAGGTGGTCGAAATTTCCGGAGCCCTCCACTACGGCGTCTTTCATAACAATATGGTGATTTTCGGACGTTAAACCCCACAAATCAACCAATCAAACTTTTGTTTCCGTTTTATCACGCAGGTTCGAAGTCCTATTTCAGTTCACGTCTTATCGCGCTGATCAATGCTAGTATGCGTTGTTAGCTTGTGAAAGAAAGGATATTTACGTACGCTTATGCTACCTTTGAGCAACGATAGTGAATGCATAAAAAGATATTTCCGATCTGAATCCGCTAAAGATTTATGGTGTTTAATACCCGAAAACCACAATACGATTATGAGAGAAGCCGTAGTGAAGGGCTCCGGAAATTTCGACCACCTGGGGTTCTTTAAAGCGCCCCCAAATCTGAGAACGCGGGCCTACAACCTTTCCGCCTCTATCGGAAACTCAGCCGCCGCAGCCGGGATTCAATCCCGCGACTTGCGGGTGTGCTTAGGTGGCGCTTTTGCAAGAGAAACTGAAGTATAATGTCTAGTTCATCATTTCTCAAAGTGGTTTCTGCATGGTTTCACAAAGTAGTTTCCTTACCTGCAACGAGCCAGCTGTGGACACTGTCGGGACCCTGCCGTGGAAGTTGGCCCCAGCAGTTCCGTCGTCGTAGTAACCTGCTTGCGGGTTTTGAAGGCCACGGCTTCTCAACCTACAGCGCAATATAAAATATAATCGCAAAAATTACGTTATTTAAAGATAAATATCCAATTCTGTCGTTTGCTCACAATCTAAAAGGTTCCACATTTTACATAAGAGAAGATTTTTCGCCAGAAACTCGGCTCGCCCGAAGGAAGCTAATTGAAATCGCTCAAACACACAAAAATACGTATAAGCTCTCTGTGGACAAGCTACGCATTGCTTCCAAGATATACATCTATGACTCGGCGAGGAGCGCAGTTATCGAATCTGTCAGATAGCTACAGCGCTGCGCGCGCATGCGTAATAAACGACCAAAGCATGCTAATACCGCATTATCACTGTCAATCACAAACACACACAGCATTATGTCAAAGCAGGCTTTGATCTCTGCATTTCTGGATGACAGTAGTTTTGATATTGTCGCCTTCACGGAAACTTTGCCAAATCCTGTTATCAGTGATAATGAAATCTTCACTTCAGCTAGCGGGTATCATACCTACAGGTGTCACTAGTAAAAGAGGAGGTGGTGTTTTGTTGCGCATAAGAAAAACCTTGATTGATTGATATGTGGGGTTTAACGTCCCAAAACCACCATATGATTACGAGAGACGCCGTAGTGGATGGTTCCTGAAATTTCGACCAAGTGGGTTTCTTTAACGTGCACTCAAATCTGAGCACAAGGACCTGCAAAATTTCCACCTCCATCGGAAATGCAGCCGCCGCAGCCGGAATTCGATACCGCGACCTGCGGGTCAGCAGCCGAGAACCTTAGCCACATGACCACCGGGGCGGGGCATATTAAAACCTTGACTTCATTTTTCGCGAACACTAATCCTGACCTTGAAATACTTTGGGTAGCATGTACTGTCCCTTCCTTCAAAAATGCTGCTAGGTTGCTGCTATCAAGCGCCGGACTTCGTCTCTTGCTTCAATAATATGCTACATGACAGTACCAAGAAGGAATCTGATAGTTTTAAAGCCGACATAATTTCCCTATTAGGCGACATTAACTTTCTACTCATTGGCTTGGCCACGTTGTCATCACCTTGTCACTCGTGAAATGATTTTATTAACTCGAGATTTCAACTTCTTTCAAACTGTTCTGAAGCCTACACATGGTGTGAACATTCTTGATCTTATCTTCACTACTGCTCCGGACCCGATGCGTAAAATGAATTACTTGGACGGATTGAGTGACCTTAAGTTACTCTAAGTATATAGAAACATGTCCCGTTCTGTAGCCGGTGTACATATAAAACGAATTTGGTACTATAATATTACCAACTATCAAAAGTATAATTGTCAACTACAGCCTTCTCTTCTAAAAATACGGTCCTACAGTGTTTCCACAACAGATCTGTCGTAGAGAAATGGCTGCTTTTTTTTTGAGCAAATGTGTATGTACGTTAGTTGACATATACGTACCACTGGTTGAAGTTAGCAATGATAAATGAAATCCTCGTTCACCAAAAATTACTACAAAATGCGGAATAAGAAAAAGCACTTCAAAAGGGACGTTTGGGCGTGTTGGTTATTCATAGTTCTTCATAAATCAGAGCGGCCAAAACACAGGACAGAAAGAGAAAATTGGCTATATAGTAATCTAAAGCACTCGGAAAGTTGTTCTTTTTGGCTCGAATATAAAACCTGCATGAAAGCATTTTGCACTGCATAGGCATTGCTAAGGAGAAGTATAGTATTCTATGTATCGACCGACACTACTAAAAAACAACCGACCTAATTTTTGGAAGTCATAAATTCCACCAGTGAAAACCAAGACATCCCTTTTCTAGCTTGCCTTTGTCCAACAGCACTTAATTATTTGCACTCCTAGCTTCACGAAAGAGAACAGTACCAACATACCCTACGTAGTCGAGCTTGACTACGCATTCACAGAACCAATAGACATTCAGCTACACGGCATAGTTATAGCCATAAAAAATCTTAAGTTGTCCATGTGTGTCTTCGTCATGCGGTGTATACATAATCAATTAAAAGGTGCTGGAATCTATAGTAATGATCTCAAGTGAAATTTTTTTATATATTCCTACAGTCTCTCAAAGCTGACATAGTACCATATGACTGGAAGTTGGCGAAATAAATAGCAATATATAAAAGTGGAAATAAAATCTCATGCAAAATTACCATCCTATTTCACTTACATACATTTGTTATAAAATGCTAGAACATATTATCGCCTCGCATTTTTACAAACATGTGGAATGCAATAGTTTCTTTTTCAAAAATCAACATGGTTTCCGAAAGGAATTTTCGTGTGAGACTCAGCCGTTTGAATTAACCTCAGATAATCATGCAAATATAAACAGTAATTATCAAACAGACTGCGTGTTTTGAACTATTCTCAAGCTTTTGACCGGGTTGCACACTGACGCCAAATGTCGAAACTATCCACCTTGGAATTAGACTCCCGTATACTATCAATGCTTCGCAATTTACTATCTAATCGTCAGCAGTACACAACAGTCAGCAATTTTACTTCTTCCTTAACTGATGTTTTTTCAGGTGTACAACAAGGCAGCGTGCTGGCACTGTTACGTTTCCTCATATTATTAATTTATCTCCCGCAACATGTCTCTTCTTGCATCAGGGTATTCGCTGACGAGTGAATTAGTTACCGTCCAATTAAGAACATTAAATATCACCTGTCGCCCCAAAATGACCTCGACGAAACAAAGGTTAATGTAGTACATGGCTCATGACACTAAATGTCTCATAATGCAAAGTGATGTCTTTGACGAGTAAATCTAGCAGATCCAAATTTCCACACCGCATATTTATACCATTCTCTCAACTGCAACGCAATATCGCTATTTGGGTTTTATACTCACACCTACTCTGTCGTGGTTCGACCACATCAAAGCCATCTCTGCTAACGCTTTCAGATCACGAGGTTTCCTGAGGCGTAACTTGAAAGCTGCACCTTCAAGCATTCGCCAATTATTTTACTTGACTCTGGTTCGCCCGGTGAACCTTATTTTAAAATATTTTAGAATATGCTTGTTCGTTTTGGTCTCCCCAACAAAAATACCTAATTGATTCATTGGAAGAAATCCAGAATAGGGCAAGCCGCTTCATCGCCAATGACTACAGTCCCCATTCCAGTATATCATATATAAAACAAGAACTATCACTTCTTTCTTGAACATACGTCGCGACATTGTCTTGATTTCATTCCTTCATAAAATCACCCACTCCTCCCGAATCACCGTTCCTGTTTGCGCAAACCATATCTAACCTCAAGTAGATTACACAATCATCTAACCCATTCCCGTATACACGGCTCTACTAACGCGTTCAACATGTCCGCACTCCCACGTGCCATTATCTTCTCAAACAGCTTGCCTGATCGCATGCTGCCGAGACAAACAATAATACATTTCGTCATATGTTATCGAGCCATGTCACGAACTTCACCGATTAGATGCCTTTTTTTAGTTGATAGCTTTTTCCCCCTACACTGTCGTCAAAGCAAATTTATGGTATGCTACGTCAGATAAACTGGTTCTGACTGGCAGTTAGGCCTCTTATCGCGTTTTCGTTATTTTTCGCGCAGGAAATGCACCCCGCTGTATTGCCGCTATAAAATGTATAGGTTTTCTTTATTTTTATTTTGCATGGTTTAGTTTTTATTTTTGAAAACATGAATTTGGCTTACAATTGTCTCAGCTAAGTACGGGACCTGTGCCCTGTAACCATTTTTTTGGGTCCAAAAAGCGCACCCTTTCGCCTACTATTCGCATGCCTGCCTCTTCTTTACGTGTACAGCCTTAACTGTAATGCTTTCTGTTTATTATATTGCAATTGTATTTTTTATGTATTTTTGCCAACTTGATATGTACATATGTCTTGTGTATGGCCCCCCTTACTTAATGCCCCCCCCCCCTCCTGGGGCCTGTAAGGTACATTGAAATACATATTCTACACAAAAATTACCTACTGATGTGAAATAAACTCTGATTTCTACAAAATAGCGCTGAAAGCGGCCAAAATCATCAAGTTTGAATAGGTAGTACAATAAGCTTTGCTCTCAGCTTTTGTGGTTTCTCGCGAACCACTGGCCTGTCTGAGCGACTCTGAGTGAATGATTTTCGTGTGTGCGTGTGTCGATGTTTTCTTACTATTTATTTTTTATTTTCCCACTTTATACGCTCTATTTCTCAATCCAAGTGCAGGGTAACATACTGGATCGTTGCGTCTGGTTGAAATCTCCGCTTTCTTCTTTTGTTTTCTCTCTCGGGCGAAATGCTACGTCAGCCTAACTGCCAACTACTTTGCTTTTGAAACCACTTTTCTTTCACAATCAAAGGGTTTGCACAGTGGAGAAAAAATTGTGAAAGCTTCTATAGCCCGTTCGTACAAAAATGTTTTGTTGCAGAGATAGCCACGATTGTGGTCAGTTAGAGCCTTCGGACATATTTAATCACTCAAAGACTGTGAAAGAGAGTCATTGCTTCAAATTCCTTCAGAAATAGTTGGCGTCCACCGCCACCTCGATAGATAGATAGACATGTGGGGTTTAACGTCCCAAAATTACCATATGATTATGAGAGACGCCGTCGCTGAAGGCTCTGGAAATTCGGACAACCTGGAGTCTTTAACGTGCACCCAATTATGAGCGCACGGGCTTTCAGCATATCTACCTCCATCGAAAATGCAGCAGCCGCGGCCAGGATTCGATGCCGCGACCTGCGAATCAGTAGCCGAGCACCTTAGCTACTATACGGCGGGGCGTCCGTCGCCAGCTCGACACATGCAGTCATGTGTATCAAGCATAGACCTAAATGAACAAAACGTTACCATGTGTGTCAGATTTCTTTTTTGACGCGTGCTCCCGTAAGAGAACTTTTGACTACGAGCAGATGTGCCCGTAAGAGGTCTTCAAAAGTCCAAAATGTTTATATACCTTCAATTCATTATCTCTCCCGCTGTATTAGAAATGCGCATAGATGATCGTGCCACCAAGGGGAATTCAGTAGCGCCATCTCAAGGACGGTCAGTCTCCCTTGTTGGGCTGTATCTGTGCTAACGCGTTAGCAAGAAATAAACACTACTATTTTGCACGTCTCCTGCAACAGTTAGCAGGCCAGGGCCTCGATGACACAATAAATAAGGTTTGTGTATTGCGAAACTTACTGTTTTCGTGAAAATACATAACTCGCGCTGTCAATGATGGCGCACCGCGTAAACAAATTAGCATTGCGAAGTTATTATAGCGACTTAGGTTGGTTCCTCGCTGTCGTCTAACCTTTTCAATAATTTGTAGTGCATCGCACCCTTCGTGCTTCACCAGCTTCCAAAATATGCTGCGATTGTGCTCGCCAAAGGTCACCCGGTCACAACATATGAGGCTGTAGATAGTATGGAAGCACACAGCCGAGATACCATGCGAATCTGCGACCACCACTTGGCCCTTCTGCCCTGCGAAACAGCTCTTGCTACATTTCGGACGTCACAGTCAAGCATCTGAACACCCCCCCCCCCCCTTTTTTTCTCCAGGAAATACACCGCAAGCAAAAGTGAGTCGAGGCCGAGGATTGCGGTTCATGACCCCAGAAAACTGTGTCGCGTTTGAAATTGCCACCTCATGCTTGAGTAAAAGGTGGTACATAACACAGTTCTACCACCACCTATCAGAAATGCAGTAATGTTATGTCACAATCCAATATTACTACATAGGAAGTTTTCTATTATGGGATTTTCATTTATCATTTTAAAGTGTAAAACCACGTGGAAAGAAGCTCCTTGCTTCGGGGGTCCGCCTATGTCCAAATGAGTTAAGGTTTGCGTGTCTGTGAATTAGCATTGCATGCGAAGCTTGTGCAGCGGCCGTGCATACAGACGAGTGTAAGAAGCTTGGGCTGTCAACACCCACGCAATAGCTGATCTACTAGCTGCTTTCTCTCGAAGTGCGCCAATGGCAAGTTCAAGTCGCGCCGGCGCCCGACCACTCACAGCGAGCTGAATCTCGTGTGCCGAGTGGCCGTCGAGTGGCCGCATTTATACGAATAGAAGCATCGGAACCTGGACGCCGCGGATACCGAGCTTTGATGAGCCGATTCGCGAAGAGCCAAGAAGAACACTATCAGTGGCAACAAAACAAAGTATTATGAAACCAACCTAACCATTATCTTATGTTTTTTAGGTTTCTGTTCACTTTAGATCCGTGATAAGGACTCGTAAATGGTACCGCAGTAAAAGACTACTAGATGTATTTATGGACCTAATATTATTATCAAACGCCCAGAAGGCACAAAGCGGATAAGGAAAGCGCGAGAAAGCGACAAGGTTGGTAAATAATGGCCTAAACTGCTGTATCATCTGTGGTTGTTTCGCAGTGGATCATAGGCCTTGAAGCGATAAAAGTTTTAGTTGTAGTGATTGATTTGATTGATTGATATGTGGGGTTTAACGTCCCAAAACCACTATATGATTATGAGAGACGCCGTAGTGGAGGGCTCCGGAAATTTAGACCACCTGGGGTTCTTTAACGTGCACCCAAATCTGAGCACACGGGCCTACAACATTTCCGCCTCCATATAGTTGTAGTGAAAGCTGTATGGGACGAGGAATCAGCGTGAAAACAGGTTCGTGCATCAGGCAGCCAGTGCTGCTTGCTTTATTCAGTCAGTCACATTTATACCACGCTGCGGGCAACACCCCCTTAGATGAACGAGCAATAACACCTAGAACACTTGTGCGACGCCCCTTAAGCTTATCATGCGTGGCGCACGAGTACGGCGCGATGTGTTACATGCTCTTTTCTGAGAAAGACAAATAACTGCAATATTTCACACATACGGGAAACACGATTGCTTGAGGTTATATTGTGAGCATTGTTTATGCGTCCCATCTTTTCATCTGTACATAGTCATCATCACTAGTCAAGCTTAGGTTGTGGGGCACATACTCGAGACAATAAAGACGAGTCTTGAGGGTACTGGACGCCATCTTACAAGTAGTGGAGAGTGCTGCCCGATTCCTGCGTCCTCTCGCGCTCTCGGACAACCCCAGCGTCTTCTAGAACACATCCCTGGAGCTCCGTTCAGGCCGCCGCTTAAACGACCTGGGTTCGGTAATGTCGCAAGCCGACCAGCCCAGCAAAGCAGCTGCGCCACCGCTCCCACCGCCAAGAAACCCTTCTCACTTGGTCACCAGCCCTCAAAAGGATCATCCGCTGTTCGCAGGGCTTCCGGGTGAGGACGTGGAAGACTGGCTCGAGGAGTACGACCGCGTGAGTGCCATCAACAACTGGGATGAGCCTGCGAAACTCACCCACGTTTCATTCTACTTGAGCGGCGTCGCAAAAACGTGGTTTTTAAACCACGCTACAGATTTTTCGACATGGCCCGCCTTTACGCGCCAGCTCCGACAGATTTTCGCCAACCCGTCGGTGCGCTCGGATATCGCCAAGAAAAGGCTTGGTGCACGTGTTCAACGCCCCGACGAGTCTTACACTTCTTACATTGAAGATGTTTTCGCCCTTTGCCGCCGAATCGACAACCATATGGCGGAAAACGACCATGTGCGCCACCTGCTAGAAGGCATTGCGACTGTCGCTTTTAATGCGCTTGTGGTGCAGAATCCCCAGACCGTAGCCGATGTTGTAGCTACCTGTCAGTGCCTCGAGGAGCTTCAAACCACTCGGGTGCAACCTGATATGCCTGATCTCAGCTCGAGTCATGACACAACAGAGCTGCGTGCATTGCTCCGCTCTATCATCCGCGAGGAACTTCATGCACAGGCTTCACCTCGCCCCCTTGATATCCGAACGACGCCACCTGCTACTAGTTTACGCGACGTCGTGAGGGAGGAACTGGCTTTGATGACTGGTACACCAGTTCCAAGTTCACATCCCATGCCCAATCCAAGTTATGCTCTCGTTGCTGAAACGACACCTACGCCCCACCAAAGCCTGGCCTCGATGACTGTCACACCTGTCCCGAGCTCATATCCTGTGGCCATGCCAACGTATGCTCAGGATGCTGCTAGGACACCTGCAGTCCAGCTAAGCCCAATGCAGCTACCAGCGCCCGAAGTGCATGGTTCGCTCAACTCACTCGCACAGCGACCATCTTCCCAGCCTTACAACGCCTGACGCACTTCGCGACCGACTTGCTTCTATTGCGGCATTCGTGGTCATATTTCAAGGTTTTGCCGGCGCCGTCAGCAAGAAAAACGGCGAAGCTACGATAACTTTGAACGGGACGACTTCTACCCCACTGGACCACCCTATCGCCGACTGCATCGGAACAGCACACGTCGGTCGCCGTCTCCGCAGAACTTTGGCTCAGTTGGCAGTTCCCGTTTCTCACATCGTCGCTCACCTTCACCGATGCGGCATTCGTCTTCTCTCCGACCTTCTACTTCAATTCCTGAACGCCATCTGGAAAACTTAACAGTGCAGCTTCTGGAGGGAAAACTGCATCTTTCGAACTGAATCAAACTCCCCCGGACCGCCCTTCGAATGTTTTATTAGTGTACGTTGAAGGTATACAGACAGAGGCACTGGTAGACACAGGAGCATCACTTTCCGTAATTCGTGCAGACTTTTGTGCCCGCTTGAAAAAAGTTAGGATGCCATACGTTGGCCCTCCCCTTCGTTGCGCAGATGGAGTCCCTATTCAGCCTTCAAGTGTTTGCACAGTCCGCGTTTTTATAGATGGCATCCTTCACCACATTTAGTTTCTTTTACTTCCTTGGTGCACTTACCCAGTAATTTCAGGATGGGACTTTCTTTCTTCGGCATCAGCTTTCATATCGTGTCGTCGCCGAGTAATTCAAATGTCAGCCACTGAGAGTTCATCCGATGTCGATCCATACAGCTTCCGTTTCGTTGCTGCCACTGATTGTTTCATTTCGCCAGGAGATGAACAACTTCTAACGATTGCTTCGGATACTATAGTTAACGGTGACGTGTTCATAGCTTCATCAGCTCGCTTCAAACCTGCGGGGCTTACCATAGCACCCGGCCTTGTGTGGTTTAACGACAGTAAAGCATTGGTCACCGTCTTGAACCCAACTTTTTCGCCAGTGACGCTGCCCCAGGGCACTGCTGTGAGCTGCTTTGCTGATAGTGAGCCCTTTTCGCTGGTTCCCCTTCACGCAGAATCACCGCCTTTGTCTGGTACTACTGATATCAAGGCTACCACTGTTACCTTAAATGACACCATAAGTTTTCACCTCACTGCCGAGCAAAAGAGAGACCTCTTACACCTTCTCCAAAAGCACAGCCTTTTGTTTGATGTACATTGCGAAGTTCTGGGCCGTACCTCCGTTGCAGAGCACACCATCGAAACCGAAGGCAGCTCCATTGTACGTCGCCGCCCATACCGTCTGTCTTCGGCAGAACGGCAAATCATTCAGAAAAACGTCGCCGACATGCTCAAACGGGATATTATTTGACTTTCATCCAGCTCCTGGTCGTCTCCTGTGGTGTTGGTCCGGAAAAAGGATGGCTCTGTCCGCTTTTCTGTTGATTACAGAGCGCTCAATAAGATCGCGAAAAAAGACGTATATCCGTTGCCACGCATAGATGATGCCCTGGACTCCCACAAGGCGCAGAATGTTTCTCCAGCCTCGACCTCCGATCCGGGTATTGGCAAATACCTATGCGCGAAGCAGACAAGGATAAAACAGCGTTTGCGACGCCTGACGGGCTTTACGAATTTAACGTCATGCCTTTTGGCTTATGCAACGCTCCAGCAACATTCGAGCGCATGATAGATACTGTCTTACGTGGTCTCAAATGGAAAACCTGTTTATGTTACTTAGACGACATCGTAATTTATTCTTCTACTTTTCCTCTGCACTTTAAGCGTTTGGACGAAGTTCTAACGTGCATTTCGAACGCTGGTCTACAGCTCAATACAAAGAAGTGCCACTTCGCCAGCACGAGCATCAAAGTATTGGGTCACCTTGTCAGCAAAGATGGCGTTCGCCCCGACCCCGACAAGGTTGCTGCCGTAATTAGTTTTCCACGTCCGGGCAATCAAAACAATTGAGAAGTTTCGTGGGCCTGGTGTCTTACTTCCGCCGCTTCATCCATCACTTTGCTGCCATTGCGGGGCCGTTACCCTACTGAAACGTTCCGTATGAATTCTTACGGAAAATATATGGACTCCGTAACATTTCCTTATGCTACATACGGTAAACATAAGGAGTTTTATGGAAATATACGGAAGTTGTATGGCATTTATGGAAAGCTTCTTATGGAGTATACGGAAGGATAAGGAAATTGTATGGCGTATACGGAAAGCTTTTTATGGAGTATACGGAAAGATAAGGAAACTTATGGAGCATACGGAGAGTTCATTATGGAAGATATGGTAGGATAAGGAAAGTGTATGGAGTGTACAGGAGCTTTCATAAGGAAAATGCAGAATGTAAGGTCTTATGGAAATATACAGATTTTGTAAGGTGCTTACGAAAATGTGCAATAGTGTATGAAAGGCATGTGGATTGTTGCAAAAATGTGGAAACTGTACAGTTGTTGTCACATTTTCAGCAGGAAATCCGAGCTCTATAAAGTTTTAAATGAATTCACAGTGACATATATAGTACAAAAGAATAACGCAGGCTAGTCTGTGTTGTCAGTCACCGCTGTTCGCCCTTTTCCAGAATGAATACAACTTCTGCAGATGACCAGGTGCTAAAGTCTGTCAAACGGAAAATGTGTCATTCACAAGGAATGACAATAACTGTCAATTTACTTGCATGCTGTCACACGAAAACAAATCAAGCAAAAAAGCATAACTTCAAGGGCTTGTTTTTTGGTAGGAACAATAATAATGAGAACTAAATTCAATGTGAAAGAACTTGTCAATATTAATGAAACTGTTCTCACTAACATTGGCAAAGAGAAATGTCATTTTAAAATATCGGCCATGAGCTTAGCTCTCCTGAGCACCGACAAAAGAAATGAAAATCTATGAAAACTAATTGTATGTAGCCTAAAATAATTTTTATTGATAGTATGTGCTCCTACACTATAAATACAGCTATACACAACTTGCCACAGCTTCACGACAGAAACGAGGTAGGGGCAGAGGAGTGGTCAGAAAAACAATTAGGTATGAGAGCACAACTGATATGTACGGACATATAATGGTGCTTATCATTGATGCTCGGATGGTCGTGTATAGAGCTGGGTTGTTTTGAGATTTTCAAAAGCATTGTTTCAGACCACCATGCAGATTGCGCTTTAATGGTAGTGCTACATTAGACACAACTTATGGGCCAGCTTTAATGAATAAGAAGGTTATAGGTTAAACAAATGCTTTAAAATATATCATATCATGGCTGCATGGACGCATACAAGCTATGTAAAGCGTAAAAAGTGAGGACGCATGAGCTTCTCTTGATGCTTCAGTTCTACATAGATGCTTCAACTGTGCTGCAAAGAAATTTAACTAATATCTGTGTGTGCAACATTGTCCATTTTAAACTATCTATATGTATATATATAATTCCTACTGCGAGTTAAGCTACGTAGCACTCCATAACTCTTCCTTTTATTAAAGGCAATTTTTCAAACAATCAACGTTATTCATTTTCTGTCTCATGACTTCGTGCCCGCAATTCTTGGTTTGGCTCGATCACAATTGTGCAGCCCTTATTTTGGAGGAGTCAAAAAACATCAACCAAAATATATTTTGGAACTGCTTCTCGGTGATATTGCCTTCCCTCAGCTGCCACAGCTTGAGATGAGTCATATAGCAAGTCTCGCGCATACCTAGGGCCTACCCTTGAAGAAACTGGTCCGGCTGTGAAATGCTCAGTTTTATCTCAAATAAATTTTTTGGTTTGAGTTATCTCACTTCTCGAGTCCTTTCACAATCAAGCAGACCTAATGTTCCCCTTAGTCCTTACTATTGTTATATAATAAAATAAATTAAAAAAGTTAATAATGAAAATAAAAATACTAATAACTGTTGCACAAAAAACACAGTCCCACATACGTACTTGAACGCAATATTGCTTTTATTTTGTTTTACAACCTAAGGCATTAGAAAAGATAGCAGTACAATAAAAACGTTGAAAAAAAAACAAAAAAAATTTGACCTGGCGGGGCTCGAACTTGCGCCACTCAGTTGAGCTTGTGTACGTGGACTGAGAGCGTTAGCTTGCTAAGCTAATCGCGGTGGAGAGGGCTGTATGTTTAAGTTATGTATATAAATTTGCTTTTCACACGCTATGTGTTGGCATATTTATGTACGATATGCGATCGTATCTATTGTTGTGTGCATATGTTTTGTGATTGTATATACGTCACATGCTTTTCGCATGTCTTTCAACTATAGATTGCTGCCCCGCCGCGGATGAAAAGAAGTATTTTTACACCCACACACAAGCTTGAGCAGTTGAAGGTTGTTTCCCGGGGCTCTCTTGCGATTGAGTCGGCCACCACAGGGAATCAGAATGATACGCCATTAATCCCTGCATCTAGCTGTATTCCACTTAGTAGCTCTATCGCTTGATGACAAATCGAGCGCGGGGCGCGACGCTATTGCGCACGACCATGCCTCGCGTAGCGGCGATGTCAGCTGATTGCGCCGGCCGGCTTGCTTCGATTTGCTTCAGAGCAAAGAAATGTCATACCTTGAAAGATTGCGTACTGCACTATATCAAAATGTTACTGATTTGTAGCCATCCTATGATTCATATAGATTTGATAACTCTGATATCACTACTGTAGAGCATTGCGTCGGCGACACGCATCGAACGTGAAACCGCACTACGTTAGTCGTAGAAGCAGTAGGAGGCTGTCGTCTGCTAGAACAAAAACAAAACAGACCTTTGAAAATATTCATAAATTGTAACTTGTTGTTTGAATAACCGTTTATCACTTTTAAAGTTATTTTGCCAGATAAAGTACTTTTTTCAGTTCATAGCAGCGACAGATGTTTTTTTTTTATTTTCCTCACACAGATATCCAAGTCAAATCCATTCACAGCTAAAGCCACATGTTGTTTGTCTTCTTCAGGGTTACCAGATTGGGCTATCAATAGCCAAATTGGGCTACTTTTTGTTCGAGTTGGCGTCGAATTTTTCTGTTTGGCTATGTGGCTATTTTGGGCTACATTGCTCTCGACTAGGCAAAAATTCCAAAAAGCTACAAACTGTAGATAATTTTAGTATCGGGGACCCCAAACAGCTTACGCACGCACGCTCTTGCGTTCGTTTGTACCTCCAGCCGCCGGGAACCCCCAGCATCTGCAACCACGGAGAATACAAAGGAAAGCAGGAGCATGCGTACGCGAGCGTCTGGGAGTCCCCGGCACTAAAACTCTCTAGGAACTCTAATGATGATGATGATGATGATGATTAAAGGCCTCCCCTTTGAATCGGGGTGACGGCATGCGCCATCTAGCCTACCTTAATAGTTCGAGTTTAAATTCTGTCCCTCAACTCGGATGTCTTTTTAATTTTGCCCAGCCGCTACTCTTGGCTGGGATGTTATTTTATCGACTTCTCTGCTTTTCCTCCACCAATACTCCAACCGTTGCTTAGTAATACCTACTGCTGACCAGTTAATGCTTCCATCAACCGCGAAGCCCTGCGCCTCAGGAAGTGTGACCTTCCCCCCATTTCTATCCGGCTGAATCTTTTGACATTCCATGACTATGTGGTCGATTGTTTCTTTATTTATGCCACATCCAACACATGTCTCATCCTGTGACGAATATTTGCTCCTGTAAGTTAGAGTTCTCAAGCAGCCAGCCCGCGCCTCAAAGAGCAACGCACTACCTTTATTGTTGTCATAAAAGTTCTCTTTCCGGATCTCTTGTTTGCTTGCCTTGTAGAATCCCAGCGATCCCTTCTTTTCTATCCTCTCTTTCCACATGAGCGTCTCTGTTTCCCTCACTTGCTTTTTAACTGGCCCCCTTTGCTTATTTGCCGCGGTCAAGTTATATTTAGTCGCCAGCTTTCGCGTCCTCTTCCGCCATTTGGTGTCCACACTTTTCAGGTACAGGTATCTGTGCACTCTGGCTGCCCAGTTCTTCTCATCTAAATGTCTAAGTCGCTCCTCAAACCGTATTTTACTTTGTGCTTCCCTCGCCTCAAATGAAGCCCAACCCATATCGCCTTGTACAGCCTCGTTTGTAGTCTTACTGTGAGCGCCCAGAGCTAACCTGCCGACTGCCTTTTGGTTAACCTCCAGCCCCGACAGGATATCTGACTTTAAGCATAATACGGCATTAGAGAACGTGAGCGCCGGCACCATTACCCCTTTCCAGATGCCTCGTACTACCTCGTACTTATTGTGTCCCCAAAGTGCTCTATGTTTCATTACTGCTGCATTCCGTCTCCCTTTCAGTCTGAGGTGTTCTTCATGAGCATTCAGGTAGCCTTTTCCTTCATTAAGCCAGATCCCCAAGTATTTGTACTTATTTACTAATGGTATGGCTTCCTGTTGTATCCTTATTGGTGCTACATGAGCTTCCTCGTTGAACACCATGACTCCAGATTTCTGTGGGTTAAAATGTAGGCCTAGGTACGTTGCCTCATCACCACAAATGTCAGCCAGTTTTTGAAGTTCTTCCGCATTATCCGCCAGCAGCACTATATCGTCTGCGTACATCAATCCCGGAATCCGTTGCTCCACTAACACTCCATTGCTTCGGTGTGACAAATCAAAGCCCAATCCACTCTCCTCTAGTCGTCTTTCCATTCCTCTAATGTACAGTGTGAACAGCAATGGCGAAAGAGGGCACCCCTGTTTTAAGCCTCTTCGAATGTACACGGGCTCTGTGTATGTACGCCCTTCCCATGTAATGTGTGACTTGTTACCCTCATATATTTCCCTTAGCAGCCCTACAAATTCCGACCCAATCCCCTCCTCTTCCAGTATATGCCACAGCAATCCCCTGTCCACGTTGTCATAGGCACCCTTTATGTCCAGAAACAGTAGCCATGTTGGTCTGCCCTGTGCTGCCGAAATTTCGATGGTCTGGGTTATGACGAAAAGATTGTCTTCCAAGCGTCGACCCGGCCTAAATCCATTTTGCAGTTCCCCTAAAATACCGTTACTTTCAACCCACTTCAACAACTCGGCTTTGATGGCTTGTATAGCTAATCTATAGAGCACTGACGTGACTGTAATCGGCCTGTAAGAGCTCGCCTTGTCCCTTTCTCCCTTGCCTTTGTAGATCAAACTCATTTTGCTTTCGCGCCAGTGCGCAGGAATCCTCTTGGATTTTATAGCGCGCTCTATGGCTCCATACAAGTGCGCCTGTCCCGCTGGTCCCAAATGGTTGATAATCTCTATCGGGATTCCATCCGGTCCTGTTGCCGTACTTTTGGGAACACTGTGTTCTGCCTTTTTCCAGTCCAAAAATTCGATATTAAATTTTTCACAATGCACCTTGTCAACGACGGCCCCCTGGCCGCCGCCATAAGCCCCTTTTGGCTGTTAACATGCGTGACCCCCCAAAAATGCAGTACCGAGGCGCGACGTCAGCTTTTGTACTCCCGTGCAAAAGCTAAGAAAGGTGGTGATGGTTCTCTCTGTTAAAAAGCTCTATACAAAGAACGCCAAGGCTTACATGCGTATGCCGCCATCAAAACATTCCAATGTGTTGAACGATCCCTGCACCTGGAGTATGTAGCCCAAGAAAGGGCTTCACGTGTCTTCAGTTTGAAACCGTGTTGATGGCTACGTTTTCTCTAGACTTTCTTGACTTCTACTACCGTAAAATGCCGAGCAAGCACCCCCTCCCCTTCCCCGCACCACACAGGGAAAGATAATAAGAAAGATGTGGAGGGGGCCCTCTTGCTCAGTCCAAGACCAAAATCCAAGATAGCAGAGGAAGTGCCTCTAAGTAGAATGCACACCTGTGCTTCTTATGAAATGCTTTGTTGAATACGCGAGCATTTACAGTTTTTACTGAATCGGAGGGTGTCCGTCTGACATTGCACGTGTTATGACAGGAGTGGAAAGACGTTCTTCAAATACCCCAACAATTTGCGACAACCCGGAATGTGACCCTCAGACATCACACTGTACAAGTACTAAGAAATCGTGCACAAGACTCGCAGGAACCGCTGCTGCAGGATTATGAGGCGGAGAACAGATTTAAAAAAAACGTCGAGGGGGGGTGGCGCTTGGTCAGTCATTGGCGCATATTTTCAAGTCTCCCGAAAAGGGGAAGGGGGTACATGATTGTGAAAGCTATGACACGTGGGGAGCACCCATCCGAAGGTTGCAGGTTCAGTGACCCTGCTGGTAGCAGTTTGTCATTTCGTCCACTTAAATTTCATTGCGCTTCGGGTCTGAGGCTCTGAGGGGGCGAACGGACCCCCCCCCCCCCGCTTCCTTGGATACACCTCTGAATGCGGGGCTTGTTGACTACAGCTCTTCGTGTCGTTACACGTCTGATCACTCTTCGATCATTGTATTTGGAGGTATAAATTCGCGCTTCTTGCCGAGTGCTAGCAGTGCGTCTCGGGTCTGAGGCTCTGAGCTTCAAGAGACGAGCTCCAGGATGGGCAAGTGGGACAAGTACGCGCGCAACTACAAAAAGGGATGGGAGAAGGAGCCGGACTTCAAAGGTAATATATTTTCTATCCTCGGCACAAATTGTGTCAGAATGCTTTTGTATGTAATTTAATGCCCTGTTTAGAAAAAAAAAATATTCCATTCATACGCAAAATTGAAATGTGAGGCATATGCATATGTGCAGTGAGTACACTACTATTTTTTGTTTGTTTCTGAACGTGCAGACTGGCTATCGCCATCCAATTCAGGCGATATGGCCTATTGCCGAGCATGCAAGGTGGAATTGCGGCCCCACGTTCAAGACCTAAAGCTGCACTCCACTAGGGTCAAGCATGCAAACAACATGAAGCGTTCCGCTGGTCCAGCAGCGGGGCTTCTGGCATCGTTTGTGGACAGAAGACCCAGGGAGCCATGTTCCAGTTCTTCTGACAACCTCAAGGTAGCAGAGCTGCGCTTGGCTGCTCATTTGGCTGTTCACGGAAGCTTCCTGACGGCGGACCACTTGACGCCCGTGATCAGTGGGTGCTTCAGCGATTCGGTGTTGGCGTCGGCCGTCACCTTGGGGAGAACGAAGTGCGCTGCGCTAGTGACAAAGGTACTGGGGCCAACATTTAGAGAAGAGCTCTTGAAGGACATGACTGCTGCACAATATTCATTGATTGTGGATGAGAGCACGGACGTCTCGTGCACGAAGGAGCTAGCCGTCGTGGCGCGCTTTTTGTCTCGCAGCAAAAGGGATTTTCTTACAGCCTTTCTCGGCTTGGTGCCAGTGACTGATGCATCCACGGAAGGGCAATTTTCTGAGTTGAAGGCGCTGTTAGATGCTTGCAAACTGAACATCAAATGTTGTGTGGGTATCGGGACAGATGGAGCAAGCGTCATGTGTGGGCAGCACAACAGCCTTTACACAAAAATGAAGGCAGAAAATGCGCGGCTTGTTCTTGTGAAGTGTGTGTGCCATTCTTTACAGCTTGCCTGTAGTGAGGCAATAGATGTACTTCCCACGCACATTGACTACCTAGTACGCGAAACCTTCAACTGGTTCGCCCATTCACCGAAAAGGCAGCAAGAATATAGAGTAACATACGCCGCCATTACTTCGGGCGATGTCCCGAATAAGCTCATAGGCGTTTGTGCCACGAGATGGCTTAGCATTGCGCCTGCCGTGAGATCAGTCTTGAATCAGTGGGCTGCCCTGCGATCTCACTTTGATGCGATGAAAAGTAAGGAACGCTGCTACGCAGCAAGATTACTCAGCGAAATGTACGCTGATGAGCAAAATTTACTTTTTCTCCGTTTTCTAAGCCCAATAATCGATGAATTCGAGCGAATGAATAAGCTCTTTCAGTGCGAGGCCCCGGACCCTGTGAGACTCAATGAAGAATTGATTTCTTTTGTTAAAGCTTTAATGACAAGAGTTGTTATGCCTGGCTATGCAGAACCTGACAATGCGGAGTGGGAGCAGCACATATTGCATGTGAGGGCGTGCAGCTTGGGCGTTATTTTTCTCGACAGTCTTGAGAAGTCTTCACTCAGCGAAGGTGAAAAAGTTTGTTTGATGGAAAGGTGCCGCAAGTTTGTGATAGCATCTATACGGAGTGTGCTCAAGCGGCTTCCCGCGAACATGAAGCTTCTCAGTGACCTCAAGCTTCTCGAGCCAAAGAGCATTAAGAAATACTCTTTCGATTTCGTGCATCGTTCATTCAATGCTTTTGTAGAGCCAAGTTGTATTTCAACAATGGAATCTGAGTATGACCTACTCCAAACCAGAGTCGACGATCTGGCAGAGGGTACCCACTCCATAACCGAATTCTGGGTAACCGTACACAATGCAAAAAATGTTGCCGGGAACTCGATGTTTCCACTGATGTCAAAGCTGGCGCTCTCTTTGCTGTCACTACCAGTGTCAAACACTGCTGTTGAACGAGTGTTCAGCCAGGTCTCGCTTACTAAAACTGACATTCGAAACAGGATGTCTAACGAGACCATAGAAGCGCTGCTCCATGTAAAATTTGGTCTGGGGAGGAAGGATGGCTGCTGCAAAGATTTCAAACCGGGAAGAGAACTTTTGTCGCGTTTTAACTCCACCGTTTTGTATGGGCCGAGCAGTGCCTCGGCATCCAAATCAAGTGTTTAAGTTATCATGTTTAAGTTATTTCGCTTCTCCACTTTCATCTCTTTTGTTGTATTTTCTATTTCATGAGTTTTTGTATATATCTACTTTTTGTAAACCCTACCTATTTCTACTTTTTGTAAATATGCTTCTATATTTCTTTGTGATTCCATTCATTTGTTTGTTATTAAGTGACAATAAACTTTTGTCTAGATTCTGCAGCCATTGCTCAATCATTGTGGATTGAATAGCAAAAAAAAATATTACGCAATACGACGTATTCACGCATACATTTGCTGATTTTGGCTATTTTTGGGCTACTTCAAATTTTCGCGTTTGGCTATGTTTGGGCTACCTCGGAGTCCAATTTGGCGGTTTGAGGCTCGCACCATCTGGTAACCCTGGTCTTCTTTGTTAACGTAGGCATACCGTTTCGTTGCATTTCTCATGTGTTCGCGCTGCTACACACGAGAGCACGAAATGTTAAATTTACGCAAGGAAGGGCCGTTCCTCGTTCGTAAGATGTGCTAAGATTGCGCCCTATTTCCGCGGTTGTTCGAGTGCGGATCAAGTGCGAGTCGTCCAAGGAATCGGCGGGTTGGGCGGGTGCTCGAAGGACTCCGAGGTGACGGCTGACGCCTGTGGTTGCTTCCCTCAGGACAGTGTGAAAGAAACTAAAGGTAAGGAGGACACTTTTTTATGTAGACCAAGTATGCCACTCAGTGCAAGTGTGTGTTGCTGCACTCGAACGAGGCGTCGTGAAACGGCAACCTTACGCGCCTTTGCGGGTGTGGTTGCCGATTCGCTTTGACAACGCTAACGCCAGCAGAGCCATGGCGTATCGGCGCAGCCTTACTGGAGCTAATTCGAGACAACTGCGGCAACACGCATGTGTATGGTGATCGATTTTTTCATATGTGCAATGTGGGGAAGACGCACATGGCGCTTTCTACGTTGTTGATTAAACGAAGCCTGCAGTGCCATTTGATGCAAAGCAGCATTTTGTTTACGTTCGCGGGCGATACAATTTGTAACTTGGCTCGATTCACCTAGCCAACCGCCTAAGTGGGTTGATTAGCATACGTTCACGGTAGAGCGTTATTATGCCCCGAAACAGTGGCGTGTGCTTGTTGAAAGATATAATGTGTGTGCCTAGTGTAGAGAGAGAGAGAGGTGTTCGTGCAATCTGCATATGTACCTGCAAGACGCTTTTGCTTGTAACGAATAATGTACCGGCCAGCACCTATATTGTACGCCTGACTTTGAAGAAAACTTGCATGCACAATGTGAGATTTTGTAATCTGCCAGAGTTGCTTTTTATAAAATAATACACTGCCAGCATGTTCAAAATATGTTTCGCTGCTGTGTGGCAGGGATGCGGTTATCACGCTGTTGTGTAGTTGCTGATGCAAGCACTTATAGTTTTGATGCGTTAATATTTCTCATCTAACTCATCAGGTGTTTGGCTGTTTCAGCACAAACAAGGTATCTTCCAGCCCGGTGACCATGCAATTTTTTTCTGCACACAGCGCAAACACCTAGATGTACCCACTCGCAGATGGTCGCGTCAAGTGCATATTTACCTTGACTAAAATGTCGAATCAAGTTTTTTCATCGACCGGTCCCTGCCCTGAGTGCTAACGTCTTGGCAAACAAGACACATTGTTATGGACACTGCACACACCACACACAATATTCTCAGTTGAACCGATATTCTCAATACCTTTCAATGCACACTACATGCCGCAATCAACAGTGCACATTTTTGAAGACTATGCCACTGTTCCTCGCACAGGCCATTACGTGTGTTCACTTCTTCAAGATAAACAGACAGCGCGGCAAATATTTTACCACACAGTTTACCACACAGCTAGACGTTTGCTGACACATACTACAGCTATTGTCGACATTGTAACGTGAAGTGTAAGCTTTGAAAAATTAAAACTTGCCCCAAACACCGCACGACTGTACCGGGCTGAGCCACCAGCGGGAGTGTTTTTCCAGCCACACCTTTTACATGTGCCAGTGACATCATGCTGTGACGTACCTTGGTAGGGGCCTATCGCTGCATACTTTATGTGAATGAGGCTCCTGTTAGTGAAAGCAGGCATTGTTGATTTCGTAACTTGTTCATTCCCAACTGGACCTTCATTTGCACGAGTTGTCGGACTGATATTCAGGTGAACTTTTGTGCAATAAATTGTACAGTTGGGAGTCTGTGCTTGCCCCATACTTTGTTACTGGTGTTTCTTGTTGTTACTTTGCACTGCTCATTACTGCTCACCTACAGAAACTAGCCTATCTTGCCACTGTTTTGGACAAGATGCAGCTGGCAAGTGTTCATAACTCTCAATTCTCAAGCAAAAATTATCAATTCATATTCAGTTAGTTGCATTCATATCGGTACATTATAAGAAATCATTGATTAAACATCAATCCATGTTCCTTCACATAATGCTCACAACTGTTATATCAAATTGAATGGTGTTTATAAAAAACATGGGTTTTAGCTAAACTTCATGCTCTTTTCTCGAACAGCTGACAAATCGCTATTGCATGCTTACTTGCCATGAATTGGACTGTGTTTGAAATACATTGCAATTCTTCACCGGACTGCCAGTACACTTCACATTGGGAGAACATTTATTAACCATGGATTGATTAAGAACGGAAAGAAAGAAGCGGCAGGCCGGGATACTTGATATTGGCATCCGTTTTGCTACCCAGCGCATTATCATGCAAACTTCCTATAGAGTGGTTATGCGTCTTGCATGTGTGTCTGTAAACCAAGAACTTTGGGTAGAACTATATTTATCTTACAAATGGTTGCAGGACTGTGGAGGCTGTAGGGCTGCTTAGGAATGGTGGAATCCCTGGACATGTGTTCAACCTTGCTGCATCAGGTCCTTGGTGTTTTCACCGCATCTTTACAGATGTGTTAGGTGAGTAAAACAAGCAGGTTTCAACACAAGGAAAAGTATAATATGGCAGCACCTCTTGTGCGTGCCTTACATCCCAAGTGTGTCAAATATTTATCTTGCACCTTGTGGCCTGTAATTTTTAAAGAGACACTTCTTTTTGCTTTATATTTGAGTCTTGATGCTTCGACAGCAATGTATTTGTGCTTGACAGCAAGTGTTCTTGAACAAATAACTGATCTCAATAATGACAAAACATTCTTCATACTTGGTGCTTAGCATAAGCTAGCACTTATCTGTAGCAGATTCAGTCATTCATTTTTTGCTTGGATGATAATGGGCAAGTAGCAAAGGCAAGTTCAGATTGGAGTGGTCGGTGACGTCTGTTTAGGCTCTGCCTTATTGCTTTGCAGCCAGAGTTACTTGTGGCCACATATACAATGAAGCCACATGACGTGCATTCTAAATGAGATTACCATATCGCATTTCACTGCATCTTAATATGTGCCAAACAAATGCAGATATCATTAGCTTGCCACTATAAAGGAATCCTAAACCAACACAAGGTTGAAATTTAGTCGTGGTGTTGCAGCTGTGTACGACTCTACAATGGATGCATAGCCGTGATAATTTGTCTATATGTTGTCTCAATAGTAATGTTAAACACATTGTACGATACAAAAGAGGTCCTCGCTTATTTCGCTTTTTTTCGCTATGCTTCTTTCTTGTCTCTTCTTGCCATGTGCTCCTCCTCACTGTACAAGGAGCAAGAGCAGTGGGCACGCAAACACGTATTAAAAAAAAATGTTGTAAGGTGAGCACTGAAAAGCTGAACACTTTCAAAAGGCTCGAAGAGGTAAAGGTATTGTTTCTAGCTACTTTTTGGGCACCCATAGCTAGTTGTGCTGCTGCAGTTAAAAAAAAGTTAAATGTTAAAAATTATTTGGAGGTGGTTTGGCACCCATAATTGCAGTTACATACAGAACTAGGTTTCAATGCGTAAGCAAAATCTGTTCACTCTAAATCAATCCTAATGATATCTGAAATTCAGGAAATATTCACAGAAAATCTCAAAAAAAGGCTAAGTGGTTGCCCCTTGAACGTGAAGGAGATACCCTTCTTCTCAAAGGTCAATAGACAGTCTAGTAGTCTCGATATTACATGCACTATAAAATATTCTGGTGTGGTGCTTTTCATGCATGTTATAATGAGAGGGGTTTTTAATAGAACTGTTGTCACTTTGCCCTGCATTGCTGAAATTGTTCACATATTTATAATACATGAATGACTTTATGCCTTTTGATTTTATGCAAATGGTTGGCTTACCCAGTCGGTTTAACTTGATTTGGATAAAATCATAAATGCTCTAAAACTTTTTTACTATACAGCAGGTTTATTTTTAAAATACGCGACCATTGATGTGAACGCAGTTGGTGGCGTGCTTGATTAATCCTTCACTATCACCACTCTAACTACACCTGCTACAGTGTATAGTGTGACAAAAGTAATGGTACTTAACATTACTGGCAGCATACACTTTTATGTCTCAAAATAGGTTAAAAAGCCTGGTAAAAATGTGTGTACGTTTTTTTTTTTGCTCTAACTAAATATTCTGGTCTACTCAAAGTAGCTTCCACTCTTTTAAGTTCCTCAAACTTTTAGCTGTTCAAAAGAAGTATCAATGCCATATACTTTCGTTGTCAGCCTACTCACCACTCTAATAATGAGAATTACCCGACAACATTACCCAGTAAAATAAAGGGATGTTATAAAAAGTAATGTCAATTCAATTCTCAAAAAACGTTGCCAAGTTACGTTTTTGTTCACTTTTCTTTTCACAAATTTGTTAAAGTTACTTTTGATAACATCCCCTATAGTTTGTTTGGCATCATTTTCTGCTGGTTCTCATTATAATGTGTTCAACAAAGACAACAAACCCTTAAATTTATAGTTCTTTCCTTTACTCATGAATCTGAAACAGTGAATCTCAGTAATCTTAGCGGTGTGTGACTTGTTTTTTTTGATCAGTTGTGCATGTGTTCAAGTACATGCATTTGGGTGGGAGGGCGAACTATTGCCTCCTCCTGTGACTAGCAGATTTTCTGAGAACGGACAGATGCATAATGCTGCCAAAGAAGTATAGGGATAATGGAAGTAATTGTTACGTAATTGCAATCGTAATGTAATTGCCAGTAGGCAAAAAAAAGGTGTCCCACACTCGCCATAATGGTAACAGGCAGCGCTGACTGACTCTTCCATGTATAAATGCACATATATACCGTACAAAATGGAAGAGGGATAGCCGCCATGGTAGCTCAGTTGATAGAGCATCGGACATGTTACTCGAAGTTCGCAGGCTCGGTCCCTGTACAGGGCAGGTTATCTTTTTTTTTCCTGCCCCGCCACGGTGGTCTAGTGGCTAAGGTACTCGGCTGCTGACCCGCAGATCGTGGGTTCGAATCTCGGCTGTGGCGGCTGCATTTCCGATGGAGGCGGAAATGTTGTAGGCCCGTGTACTCAGATTGGGGTGCACGTTAAAGAACCTCAGGTGGTCAAAATTTCCGGAGCCTTCCACTACGGCGTCTCTCATAATCATATGGTGGTTTTGGGACGTTAAACCCCACAAACCAATCAATCTTTTTTTCCTTCTACTTTTCTTTCTTCACAATTACAACACTTCTATTCTTCTTGAAGATTTTCTGGTGTAAAAAAGGTACCTTATAATCTGAAGAGGCAAACAGAATGTGCCAGTGTACAAGTTAGCTCTTGTAGTGGTTACAAGTAAGATATGTTTTGAAGAATAAATCATTCTGCCACTTGCCTAAAGAATGGCTACAGGACATGGCGCTGGATGCACTTTATTTTTGAATCAAGCTATCTTGTATTCTATTTTTATAAATTACATGGGATACACATGACGGTATCACACACTTTAACGCCACAAAGATTATGCAGCGAACAATGTTATAAATGCGAAATTGCATAAGGATAAGGTGAAAACTGCACCCTCAACGAGAACGTACAGAAAGCACAGGGTGCAGGCGTCATGCCTTCTGCCCGTGCTTTTCAAGTGCGAGCTGTTTTCACCTCGTTCTGACCGACTAACTAGATTGACATGTGTTGTTATAGTGCAAGAGGATGCTCCACGGGAAACTAGGTTTGTCTCAAAGTCTGTGTGTGTCTTTCAACCTATATGGTGCCCGGTTCAAGAGTTCATGCAGACCAGACCGTGTAAAACAGGACCGTGTAAAAAAACTCAGATTTGGGTGCACGTTAAAGAACCCCAGGTGGTCAAAATTTCCGGAGCCCTCCACTACGGCGTCTCTCATAATGAAATGGTGGTTTTGGGACGTTAAACCCCACAAATCAATCAATCAATCAAGGACCGTGTAAAATAGACCGTGTAAATAAAATGGACCATGTAAATAGACAGGATCGTGTAAAATGTCGTTTTCGTGTGCAACTGTAGTTGTGGTTGTGCTGAATGACCTTTCTTTATATACACTACATAACAAACTTGCTTTTTTAGAGTCGAGTGCATCTTCGGATCGATTGTAAATGTTTGCATATACGAGGCCTTAAGTTTTATAAGAAATTCCTCAGTGTGCCACAAGGAAATGTGTGTTCAGCGAAAATTTGTATATCATTATATACAACTCTTAAAGCCTCGTCTACAACTTTATGCAGGTTGACCTTGAGCAGAAAACGAGGAGCGGCAGCAGCCCCCAAAAAAGAGCAAGCACCCTCCAAGCTCCCGAAGCTCTCTTCGACAGGAACAGCAAGGTCACTGTGTGGCATTGAAAACCATTGCAAGGAGTGCCTTATCAGTACACTGTGCTGCTCATTCATCGCAGAAGACGAAGTTGACCACTCCAGAGGAACTTCACGCTGTGTATTGTGAGTGCTTCAGTGGTTTTGTTTTTGTCCAGCCAGCAGTTAAGAAATCATGTGTCAGATTCAGCCAGGATGGCTAGAGGGAGTCGGGCAGGCATGTTTGGACATTTGTCTAGCCAAGTAGTGCCAATTTTCGCACTGGTCCTGTTGGAGTTACTGCCACAATCATAGAAGCTACGTCACCTCTCTAAATGTACAGATGTGTCGGGGAAGATTAGCTGCATTAGGTTTTTCTATAACTGATAGCTGCCGACATTCTTCATTATACAGGAGTTTTGTTCCTCACTTATGGGTGTAAAGCCCTCAACAGAAAAAATGCAACACGTCTACTTCCAGAAGACTCCAAGGCCCTACTTGTAGGTTTTTTCGGCTTGTATCATAAGCACCTCGTTTGGGGTACATGAACGTTTTATAAACATGTACAGCGAAAATTTTGGGTGGCTGGTCGTTTTGTCGTTATCTTGTTCCTCGCAGTATTCTTAAGCATGTTGTGCATTACGTTGTCAATCTGGTTCATGTGCATAGAAGACATTACGAAGTTTCAGGCTACAGTATAAAAAGCCTGGAAGCAAGCTATCAATAACTTTTTAACAGAGTTGCTTAATCTGATACATGATACATAACTAAACTTTCGTGCGTATTCATCAATGTAAGCTCGTCTTAGTGTTATCCAAAATGAAGATGTGAGTCGACAGATGGAAACATCTAGTGGGGTAATCAGGGTGAACAGTAGAAGTGGTTCAGACGGGCTGGCCGATGTTGCGATAGGAGGACCTATTTTTTAGAAGTCACCTTGTCATCCTTGGCGTGTTAGTTTAAATGGGGTCAGTAATGACATCATCTTTTGGTATAGGCGTGTGTGCCTGTTGGAAATGTTTGTCTGAAAAAAAAAAACCTATAACGCAGAAGAGTGCAGCCCTTGCTTATTTTCAAGTTAGGTTGCGCTGATACAAAGTGTTATCCTGTCGGAGGTTGGGGGTAAGGGAAGCAAAAAAAAAGATAAATGATAGAAAAGAAGAAAAAAGAAGAAAAAAAGGGGAATGCAAAGTAAAAGTAGTGCTACACTGCTCCTACTTTGCATCCCCCCTTTTTTCTTTTTTTCGCTTGTTTTCCTTTTTCACCTTTTTTGTTACATTTGCATTGTCCCATCTAGTGCATGAATCAATGACACATGGCTTTGCTATAGCAAAGATGCCTATGTGGTGTTGGATTGAACAGTGCATTGTACTTCATTTAGTTAATTACAGACTGATCAGTCTTGCAATAAGTGCTTCCTGTCTATCACCACACACGTTCAATTGAAGAAAAGTTTGTGCTTGGCTCTTAGTATGCTGGTATATAGCTTGTGTCTTGGACTACTCAAAATGAATGTTATTTTGCTGCTGTTTATGGTAATGAATTTATCCAACATGAAAATATCTTGCCTTGTGAACTTTGTGGGACCTGCCTTTCTTTTTCTTTCCTATGCAGGCATTGTATGTGAGGGAGGCAGTAACAGAGAGGTGATAGCTTGAGCTTCGGAAGAATAAATGCTGGCAGTTAGGCAATTTTGCATCAAACATCCCAGCCATTTTGCCAACCGTCCTAAATGTGTTTTGAAAAAAAATATTGTGCTCGTTTACTGTATTTTTCTAAAAACAGCAAAATGCTAAAGTATATCGCAGAGAACAAAATATTAGGCCACAATGGTGCCTTCTGGACTTCCCAGGATGTCGTCTGGGTGTTGTTTGTAAAAAGTAAAGTGTTTCAAAAATACTGCCTCTTCTACACCAAATTCGGTCTTGGTATTAAGTAAAGGTGATTGTGTGTAATGCATGAAGCTCAGTAATATTAGTGCAATTTTTTCGCCACATCAAAAGCAAGGAAGCAGTTCTCTTTATATGGCAAGTTATATGATTACACTTTGTCTTAAAGTAGAAATGAATTTTTGAAGGTTTCTTATGATGGCTGTTTTCTGCATTTGATGTACGACAGCTTCCGTTCCGAAGTTTCCCATGGCCCTCAATAGGAGACTTCAAAAATCATTTTCCTCATTTAAACAAAAATTGTAATGATAACACTTGCTATGTAACAAGAACTGTTTATTTGCTTTCAACTTACATATAAAAGTAATTTTCAATTAGACAAACACACAGCTCAAATTGCATCTCAATGTGGACAAAAATGATTATATAGTGATATTTGTAATCTGGACCTAACATTATTTTTTTTCGTAAAATATAACTTCTGTGCAGTGAGTATTTGTTGCTCAAATATTCATACAAAATGCAGTATTGCCATACAAGAAATGCAAACGATAAACAGTTTGGCTGAATTCTTCAAAGCCTATGTAGCAGAAAAATTGCACTAATGTTACTTGACTTCAAATACTTTAGGAAGCATCTTTACTTATTATGTAGATCAAATTTGATATGGCAAGAAAAAGCGGTACTTTGAAATTTTTCTCACAAATAACACCTGCACAACATTCTGCGAAATTCTGAAGGTACCCACGTGACCACTACTCTTTTCTCTTCAAAACATTTCTGCAAATAACTATTTTCAGAAGAGTAAATTACCATCATTTTTTAAACTATACATCTGTGATGGTCGCCAGGCAGTATGGTTTGTATGTTTGGTGTAGAATAGCCCAGTGCAAAACACAACAAATGGCTGAGCATCCTTTGACGCTCGGGCAATTTCGAAAGCATTTGTTTGTTAGCAGCAATTCAGTTAAGCCCTTGTCTTTATGCTTAGGCCCAGAAACAAAACACAAGTAACTAAAGTAGTCCTAAGAGTCATGTAGTCTCACTGTTCCAAGGCTTGTGGAGCCTAATTTAGTGCAAGCTTCACCATTTTTTAAAAATTCAGATTCAACCAACAGGTTTTGGAGGCACAGTGCATTTTCAGCTAACTTGTTTCACACCAGTTACTTAGATAAAAAGCGGAAAGTAGAGGTAAAAATACCAATTTAAAGGCATTGTAGGTAATAACAAAAAGGACTGCTTTCTTTTTTTGTGTGGTGCTTTGCCTGAACGCTGTGCTTATTGTGGTATAGTTCATTGTCTAGTGAACATAGGCATTAAAAACTAACATTAGCCATGTTGAGGTCGATTTCTTGGTTATAGTCTTAGTAGCCATATAAATAATTATGACTTCAAACTTGATTGTTCTTTTGAAGATTTTTTCCTTGCATAATGATATTTGAGAGTCTTAGTCAATTTTGTTATAAGAAAACGTGATGTCATAATAGGGTCACTTTTTGTAGAGTCGTTCAGTTCTACCTTACCTTTTACATTCCTAATAGAGCAGTTATTTTCAATATCGGTATTTAAAATGGAATGAGCATGCTGTATGTAGTAAGGTGTACAGATAGCATATGCACCCAACTTTTCTGTTAGCAGTTTATTTCTGTTATTCTTGATTTATATGTGGGGTTTCACGTCCGAAAACCACTATATGATTATGAGAGACGCCGTAATGGAGGGCACTGGAAACTTCGACCACTTGGGGTTCTTTAACGTACACCCAAATCTGAGCACACGTGCCTACAGCATTTCTGCCTCCATCGGAAATGGAGCCGGGGTTTGATACCGCAACATGCGGGTCAGCAGCCGAATTTCTGTTACTCTTGCTCCCCTATATGTGTGCAGTTCGGTTATAGTTATCTGGCTTGCAGAGATTTTTAATGGCACCTGACTGGTCCTGCTTGCTTTCATGGTGATTTTAACCTTCATAAGTTGCATAGGTTTAACTCTCAAAATTGTTCAAGATGCCAATTTTGTGCACAAACTGTATAGTATAAAGGCAGCAGATGTACATGCACACACTATTAAATGAACATTGAGAGCTTTCACTTGCAGTTCCTAAAGTTTTACTGTGCAGGGAGCGTTTAAATCAGAATTTCATAAGGACATATTAATCGATTATCTCTACCATTGAAAATCATGACAACCTAGTTATTTTCACTGTGATAAGCATGCTGTTTTTTTTTGATGTGGCAGAACTAATTTATACACTCATTCCTTCTATTATTCACATATGCATAACATGAAGGATTGTGTGCCTTGAATTTTCAGTTTCATTCTGTGTGTTATATTTCTTGTGCATGTAAACTATTGTGCTAACATGTGTCTCTGACATTATTTGTGCCAATTATTTTCATTTCCAGGTGCCTATGAAGGACACATAAGTTCTATCGCAGTGACCTTCGAAATTTACAGTGGTGCCGGAGCCTCAAGCAGCATTTCGCCGATCTCCACAAAGCATTCATAAGATAAACACAGCGCCACACTTTCACAGTGCTATGATTATTATTTATGTTTAAACATTTCGTTTTAAAATTGCTGTTACATTGTGCCACCATCCTGTGACTTAGGTGGAGCTCGTGAAATTGCGGTGCAGTCACCTCATTTGTGTACGATCAACACTGCAATGTCACTATTCACAGCTGGAGCATACAGACAAATAAAAAACATATTGATTGTAGCAGGGCTGATGTGTATATTAATGCTTCTCTATTGATAATAATAACTTTATAAGTTCTTTAAGTCTTGCATAGAACACTGCATTATTGTGTTGCAATGTAACCACCATTTATGATCGCTAGCATATTAATTTAGTAGTTTTGTAATGTATTTTATTTAAAAGGTAATTTTGCATCCGCATCTCGACAATTAGTAAGATGCCGATGATTCAATCCCTCATCAAGCACGTTTAAGGAATATTGTGATTTGTACACAGTATTGCATGTACTCAAGATGTGGACGTCTATTCAATTTACACATTATATTGCTTTGCACTAGATTCAGACGTAACATGCACACATTTCAGTTTCTCCGCATGATACGTCTTTCCATAAGATGCGGAGTCCGCATCATACGTCTTATGCGGAGTCCGCATCACATGTCTTATCCGGAGTCCGCATCATACGTCTTCCATAATCCAATAATTCCGTATGTGAGGTCTCCGCATCTTACGGAACGTTTCAGTAGGGTACACAAACTTCTGACGTCAGGAACAGCTTTTACGTAGACTGACGAGTGCGAGTGTGCTTTCCGAACCCTTAAGCTGACATCTGACATCAGACCCCGTCCTCCATTCCTTCGATGAGAGTGCACCCACTTTCCTGCACACAGATGCCAGTGGCCACGGAATTGGTGCTGTCCTCCTCCAGCGCGATGAAACATCACGTGAGCAAGTAGTTGCGTATGCCAGCCGCGCACTAACACTCGCGGAGCAGAACTACTCGATAACAGAGCAGGAATGTCTCGCTGTTGTTTGGGCCATCTAGAAATTTCGACCTTATCTGTATGGACGCCACTTAACTGTGATCACCGACCACCATGCCCTATGCTGGTTTTCCTCGCTGAAGAATTTGTCTGGGCGCCTCAGTCGCTTGATACTGCGTTTGCAAGAGTACACTTTTGCCGTTGTGTACAGGTCTGGCAAACAGCATCAGGATGCTGACGCTCTCTCTCGCTGCCCTCTGCCATTTTCATCTCCAACCACGAATCCTCAATGCCCCCCAGGTGATCAAGCGGCTTTCTTTTCACCGACGTTATCACCCCTGGCAGTTGCTGGGTCACTATCTTTAAACAGTAGCGCCCAGTTTGCCGCGTGCCAACGTGACGACCCCTACTGAAACCGCATCATCGAATACTCGACTGGCTCGTCTTCTCCACCTAATGCCAGACTACGTCGTCAGCTACGGTAGTTCAAGCTAGAGAACAACGTCCTGCAGCGCTATACTTACACTGCGGATGGTCATCGGTGGGTGCCAGTACTTCCCCGTTAGCTGAGAAAACAAGTTCTCGAAGCATTGCACGACGACCCATCAGCCGGACACTTAGGATTCCAAAAGACCTACAACCGCGTTAGGAGCCATTTCTTCTGGCCTGGTCTTTCTACCTTTGTGGCTAATCATGTCGCTTCTTGCACATTTTGTAAACGCCGGAAACGTCCAACTTCAGCTCCTGCTGGCCTATTACAACCCATTCCATGTCCCGATACACCTTTTGTCGTTGTCGGAATAGACCTCGTCGGGCCACTTCCCGTAACGCCAGTTGGCCACCGCTGAATCGTCACAGCTGTCGACCACCTCACACGATACGCGGAGACTGCTCCTCTACGCACTAGCTCTGCATCAGACGTTGCCGCCTTCTTTTTAGATGCCATTGTGTTGCGTCATGGCTTCGGGGCGTTAAACGTCACATAGCAAAGCATTAAATAAACATGAAAGATCTGTCCACGAAATTTAGATCCGAACATACACACATACAAATACAAACATAAACACAATATCTGAAAAGTGAAACACCACATAGAGGGAACACTGCAGGTGCACAACAGTACAACGGTCAGCTGGTATATCTAGGCACCAATCTAGGCACTGCATGTAGCACTTGCCACGATGTGCCAGTGGCATATCTTTAATTATTCGATGAAGATCCACATACTGTGCGCATACTAGTAGAGTATCTTCAGAAACGAAGTGTTTCCTGCATGCAGGGCCGGGGGTAACAAAGCGGAGGGCTCAGTTAAAAAAAAGGGGCCCCTCCACCCTCGACTCACGCTCTTTCATTCCCGCTTGGTAATCATCTCAGGCTTGAGACTGGAGGCTTTTTAGATGTGGCCTCAAAGAACACGAGCTTTAGTTATTCTAAGACTCTCCGGAGTGTTAAGTATTATCACATAGGCATTTTCTTCCTTGCGGAGCTCGTGGACAGATTGTAATCGTAACGATGACCTATATCAGGGGACGAAGACACATGGACAGCATTAAGATTTGTTTGGTTCGTTGGATCACACCGAAAGAGGACTGAATGGTGCGAGCAGTTATGATGAAAAGAAGAAGCGCATACGACTCTTAGAAGTGAAGTCCAAGCACCCTGTTTGTCTTCCATTCTTCTTAACTTATAGCGTTGTTTACCCTCAGTTTAAGAGAGGACATCTTCCCTCAAAAGTGAGGGAGCACCTTTGTGAAAAATAGCTTCCTCTATCTGCCCCAGCTTCACTGATTCAGTTGCGCACCCTTTGGTTGGCAGCGTTCGAGTACTGCCCAATTTTATATGTGGGCCTCTTTCAGAAACGATTCGATCAGACTTACAGTCAATACGCTACCAATCGTCAAGGTACTTTTGATTTCATACAATAACGCACATTTAAGCTCTTTTAAGGCAGAATTGAACTCAGCAGTGGTGTTATCTGATCTCAAACAAGCTGAGCGCACCCGTTCAGCTCGGATAAGCATCACCACCCGTTGCCGCATGTTCTATGCAGGGCGTTGCGTAAAAGTTCAAAAGTGGTAGTCAGTTGAATACCCCCCCCCCCCAAACGCTCAAGCGATTGCGGTGAGGGTCTGCTGGTGGCCAGACAATTGATATATGTAACGTTGTTGATAATTCCTGTTACAAAGTGATGGTCTCTGAAGTTTCCCCATGTAACCACCAAGCAGCAATCAAGACATGGTGGCTATGTCAGAAGTGAAGTATTAAGCCATTACTCCTTCGGAGTTCTCGCTTAATCAGGAAGTTCAGTCCCATACAAACATTTCATTGCATGTTGTCTACACTATAATGAAAGCATACTACAGCATACCTATGCATCATCTTCATACCAGTTATTTTAATTCAATGCATTAAACGATATTTCAAACAGGAACCACTCTTACTGTGCCTTCGCAATGCGTGTTGGACCGCTTAATTCCTCGTCAGGCTGCTTTATGTGTAGCTCTACTGGACCAGTTCCTTAAATATACACGATGCATGGTCTTGAACAAGTAAAATGTTTTATTGCGATAGCAATTAAATTGAAACTCTCGGCTGAATTTCGCCGCTGGTGTCGGCGTCGATGTCATGCACAGTATATATATGGCCCCACCGCGGTGCTCTAGTGGCTAAGGTACTCGGCTGCTGACCCGCAGGATCGAATCCCGGCGGCGGCGGCTGCATTTTCGATGGAGGCGGAAATGTTGTAGGCCCGTGTGCTCAAATTTGTGTGCACGTTAAAGAACCCCAGGTGGTCGAAATTTCCGGAGCCCTCCACTACGGCACTTCTCATAATCTTATGGTGATTTTGAGACGTCAAAACCCACATATTAATCAATCAATCAATCATCTATATATATATAAAACACAAGAAACAAAAAAAATCCAGAAAGAAACACTCCGGCGCGCGGAATCGAACCTGGGACCTCTGCGTCAGGAAAGCGAGGCGTTAACCACTGAGTCACCCCGGATTTTTTTTTCTTTATTGCCTTCTTGACTACAGGTCAAGCTAATATGACAATCACTATCACACGTGTTTCATGCGTGACAACGCGTCAAACAAAGATATTACATCTTCAGTACAGTCGGTAGTCTTATACACATTTCGCACTTTTATAACAGCTTCCACGAAACACTCATTAACGGATAGAACTCTCACATCACAGTGTCTGTACGATAGCATACTACGCCAAACCGAATGAAGACCAAGTACAAATATAACATCCAAATTTTGCACAGAACTATCACAAGGCAAAAAACGAATTCCATATGAAGTAAGAGGTAGATCTTTTTTTAAAGTTCTCTGTAAAATGTCCCCCAAAAAAATAGCGTTCTTACAATCAATAAACACATGTTCAATGGTCTCAGGTTTGTTACACAGGAGACAGCTGCTTCCCCATGGTACATACATCCCTCTCTCTTCAAGCCACGTTTTTACTGGCAAGGTTCCCGTATGAAGTTTAAAAAAGAAGGTTTTCACATTGGGTGGTATACACATGTTTTTCACTCGCTTTAGTACGTCATGACCATATGATTTTCATACCTTGAACGGTACAGGGGCACAGGAAAAACATTCTGTATTAAGTCTTTCATAAGGCGCTTTCTTTTCACATTAGTTAGGTAATCTATCGAAAACCTCGCCCTTAAGAAACGATATGAGAACACAACTTCGCGCAAGAACGGTGACAAGGTGTGTCGTTCTCGCCTGTCTGAAGATACAAATAAGTCAGGCATGTGGTGTAACAGCGTTGTTTGAAATAAAGAACGTAAAAAAGAGTCTCTCTGGTCTCTAATAAGCAGGAAGCGTGATATTACTTGGTTAAGAAACAGATGGCACAGAGACAGCCCTCCTTGCTTAACTCGCCGAAACAAGTTCGTTCTAGATGTTCTCTCCCACGTAGAGCTCCAGATGAACGTGGCGAATATCCTGTGGACTTTGTGAATGGTTTTACGCTTAAAACTAAGTACTTGCAAAAGGTACATAATTTTAGCAGCCAGAAACACATTGCATACAGCTGACCGAGAGAAAATTGATAAGCCACGACCGCCCCATCCTTCGGCGGTCGCGCGCAGTTCTTCAGCCTTTTCAAGCCAAAATGCTTCACTGTCTTGATACCTGTCCAATGATACCCCTAGGTAACGACTAGGCGTCGTGAGCCACTGAATATTTCCAAAAGAACTGGGCGTAAGGTCCCAATTACCACGCCATAAACCAATGCTTTTTTCTTTGTTCATGAAACTTCCACTCGTGTCACAAAACCTTTGAGTGATTTTTAATAACAAAGTGACACTCTCTCTATCAACTGCAAAAAAGGCAATATCGTCGGCGTATGCCAAAACACGCACTTCACATGACTGTAACCTGAAACCATTAATCCCTGCATGGTGAATCACTTTCTGACACAATGGTTCCAAAAATAGAGCGAAGAGCAAAGGACTTAAAGGACACCCCTGACGCACGGAGGAAAGTACTTGTATGCGCTGTGACAGTTCTCTATTTACAATTAAATTTGTGGTTGAATTTTTATATGCCAATTTAATACCTTTACATATGATCGCACCAAGACCAACGTACTCAGCTAGCATGAAGAGTATATTGTGTGGAACCATGTCGAAAGCCTTGGCTAGATCAATTTGCAACATAGCTACTTTTAGAAGCGCAGCATCACAATACTCCAAAATGCTCCTGGCAACATGAATATTCGTGAATATGCTCCTACGCTTGATGCCGCAAGTCTGATGTGACCCGACCAACTTGTATATAACTCCTTGCAATCTCCTAGCCAGAACTTTCATAAACACCTTATAATCTACGTTTGTTAGCGTGATTGGCCTATATCCTGTCACTTTGCGTAAAACATGTTGCTCTTTCCCTTTAGGAATCAGCACGGTGTGTGCTCGATTAAACGATGGAGGCAAAGCTCCGCGATCTAAAGACTCTGAAAAAACCTCATGCAATGCGGCGGCCATATCCTCCTTGAACGCCTTGTAAAAGGCGGCATTAATGCCATCTGGACCAGGTGATTTGCCCATGCCGAGATCATCGATAGCCTTCTCAATTTCCCCTGTACTAATAGACACTTCCAATAAATTTGTGTCCTCAACATTAAGTGTCGGCATTTCTATCAAGAACTCATCTACAAAACCCGGCTCCTTTGGTTCGCGATAAGCAAACAAGTCCTGATAATAGTTTTCAAAAGCTTTCATAATATCTTTATGTTCTTTCAATATTTTACCATTCCATTCTATCTCTAGTATGTCGTGAGCTCGAGCATATGCCTTTTCATCTGACAAGGCTCGCTTTGTCGGGGCTTCACCTACGAGGTATCTCTCAGCTCTTGCTCGTATAATTGCGCCTTTATATTTATCTTCTTCAAGACATTCAATTTTGTTTTTGACAACCTGCAGTTGATGTGTGAATAAGCCCGGGTTTTCTGCTTCAATATTCACCAAATCATTTAGCTCTGCCCGTAGCTCACGTTCCTGTTTTCGAGCTTGATACTGCATGTAGCAACCACACTCTATTGCATTCATTTTTATCTTTTGCTTAAATAATTCCCATCTTTCCGTGGCACTCCTTTCTGCGTTTTTGAAAAAAATCTCGATTTCCTTCTTTGTCTTATCTACAAACCCTTCGTGCGTAATTATCTTAGTATTCAGTTTCCATGTTTCCCATACAACCTTCTTTTTGCGCTTTCTACCTATCTCAAACAAAACTAAGCAATGATCACTGAAGGAAACAGCATAAACGTCATAGTTCTGACATAAAGGTACTATCTCAGAACAAACATATGCTCGATCTAGTCGTGCGTGACTTGAACCTTGAAAATGTGTGAAGTGCTGGCGACTGCCACCCATCGCAAACAGAGCTACGTCATGTAAAAAGTACTTATTAAGGCTGTCTCTAAGCAACCCAACGCTTTCATCACCTAATTTAGCAGTATACGTGCAATCTTCTTGGGTCAAAACACAATTGAAGTCACCCAACAGAACCACACATTTCTGACATTCAAAGTACGCTTGCATTTCCCGAAAAAACAAACATCTGTCTCTCGAATTCGTAGGTGCGTATACACAGATAACTCTAAATTTAGTGTTCCCGTAACAAAAGTCACACAAAACAAAACGCCCATGTAGGCAACTTTTGACCTCTTCCACTACAATACCAAGAGAGTTCTTGACAAAAATAATACATCCGGCTGATGCTCCCACTGCATAGCTCACACACGCATTGTACCGCAATGAAAATTCTGCTACCAAGCTATCAGTCGCGTCCTCAGTACTAACTTTAGTCTCCTGGACCGCGAGCAAGTCAAGGTCTTTTTCTTGCATCAAGCGTTTCAACTGGTACTGTTTGCGACGCGTTCCTAGACCACGTACATTCAGCGTACCAATGCGTAAAGGCGCAGTCATGCTAGCCATGTTGATGACAAAGATGAAAACTACAATCCTGCGCTTACCGTGTCTCGTATACCGTGCAGTGGGAAAACCGGGGTCTTACGCGTCTAGATCCTGTCCCCGAACCGGCGACGATGACGCCGACCGGGTTTCGAGGGCATATTTTTTACTCTTAGCGCCCGTGACGCGATGCCACAGACGCTCCGGGCGTTTCAGGTTGCGTTCCGTGCTCTCCACTCGGTAACGCTTGCCGCGTCCCGTGGTCGCTTCCGGAGACTTTGTGCCGGCTTCTGGCGTAGCGATCTCGCCACTGGTACCCATGTCTTCCTCCATCGATTCTTGAATGTCCTGCTGGCCGCCTGTTGCGGCCAACTCCTCGGATTCTTTCGTTGAGTCTTTGCCATCTTGCGTTGTCGCGTCGGCTGTCTCTTCTCCAGTTGCCTGAACCACGGCGTCGGGTCCCACGGCGTTGCTGCCAGGGGCCAACTTCTCAGCCTCTTCGGCGTCCATTAGATTATGTTGGGCGTCGTCTGTTGGCATACAGTCTTCGTAACTCTGGCATAACTCCTGACGCAATCTTGACTTTCATGACCAAACGCTCGGCATACACCACAGCGGGGAGTCTGGCAGTCTCGTCGTATATGTCCTTGCATGTGACACCTTAGGCATAGCGGTGCCCGACCCGGGGCCACAAGAAGGACGGTGCCCCCTCCAATCTTAAAAAGGTGCGGCAAGTCTTCTAGCACCACGCCTTCCTTCAGTTTCAGTCGCACCACCCTCGTCGTCGATATCGCGTGTTCAAAGCCCGCGACGGTCCAGTTGTCGTTGGAAACCTCCAGAACTTCACCAAACTCACCTAACGCTTGTCGAATGCTCTCATTCGAGACCGCAAAGTCAACCCAGTGGATTTTCACAGTTACATCATGTTGGATAGGGTCGATGATAGCACAGAAGCCACCCTTGACTCGGAGTCCACCTGTTTTGAGTAATGCTTCTTTATCATCCTTGCTTCGCATCTTTGCCAGCCAGATGTGATTCATCTGGAAGGCTCCAATGCCAATGATTGCCTTGATGAGTCCCACTTCTTCCAACGGGGCCCGAAAGTCTTCCAACCGGTATGGTCTTTTTTCCAAATCCCCGTGCAGAAACACACACTCTTCCATACTGTCACCCGACGGCAATGTAGGCAACAAAAACCGGTAATCCGATGGTGCAGAAGGGAACCTAACACCGCGGCCAGCAGCGGCCGCCGAAGCACCTCGCACGGAGCGAGCCATCACACGTCCGTCTCCCACCGAAGCCGAACGCAGAGTCCCACTGAGTCACCCCGGAGGTTTTTTCTCCTTTTCTGCCTTCTTGACTACAGGTCAAGTTAATCTGACATTCACACATCACACGTGTTTCATGTGTGTTGACGCATCAAATAAAAATAATGCACCTTTAACATAGTCGGTAGGCTTATACGCACCTCGCACTTTGATAAAAACTTCCACGAAACACTCATTAACGGATATAACTCTTACATCACAGTGTTTGTACGATAGCATACTACGCCAAACCGAATGGAGACCAAGTAAGAAAATCACGTCCAAATGTTGCACAGAACTATCACAAGGCGAAAAACAGATTCCATGTGGAGTAAGAGGTAATTTTTTTTAAAGTCCTCTGTAAAATGTCGCAAATAAAATGGCCTTCTTGTAATCAATAAATACATGTTCAATGGTCTCAGGTTAGTTACACAGAAGACAGCTGCTTCCCCATTGTACATACAACCCTCTCTCTTCAAGCCACGGTTTCATTGGGTGGTGTCCACGCGTTTTTCACTCTCCTTAGTACATCTTGTCCATATTATTTTTTTATACTTTGAACGGTAAAGGGGTCCAAGAAAAATATTCTGTATTAAGTCTTTCACAAGGCGCTTTCTTTTCACTTTTGTTAGGTAATCGATCGAAAACGTTGCCATGAAGAAATGATATGAGAACACAACTTCGCGCGAGAGCGGTGACAAGGTGTGCCGTTCTCCCCTGTGTGAAGATACAAAGATGTCAACCATGTGGTGTGATAGCGTTGTTTGAAATAAAGAACATAAAAAGCGTCTCTCTGGTCTCTTACTAGCATGAAACGTGATATTACTTGGTTAAGAAACAGATCACACAAAGATAGCCCTATTTGCTTAACATGCCGAAACAAGTTCGTTTTAGATTTCACGCTTATGTAGAGCTCCAGATGAGCCCCGCCGCGGTGGTCTAGTGGCTAAGGTACTCGGCTGCTGACCCGCAGGTCGCGGGATCGAATCGCAGCTGCGGCGAGTGCATTTCCGATGGAGGCGGAAATGTTGTAGGCCCGTATGCTCAGATTTGGGTGCACGTTAAAAAACCCCAGGCGGTCAAAATTTCCGGAGCCCTCCACTACGGCGTCTCTCATAGTCATATGGTGGTTTTGGGACGTTAAACTCCACATATCAATCAAGAGCTCCAGATGAACGTGGCGAATATCCTGTGGATTTTATGAATGGTTTTACGCGTACAACTTTAGGTACTTGTAAAATGTACATATTTTTAGCAGCCAGAAACATGTTACATACAGCTGAGCGAGAGAAAATTGATAAGTGACAACCGCCCCATTCTCCGGCTGTCACGTGCAGTTCCTCAGCCTTTTTTAGCCAAAACGCTTCACCGTGTTCATACCTGCCCAATGGTAGCCCTGGGTAACGACTAGGTATCGTGAGCAACTGAATATTTCCAGAACAACTAGGCGTGAGGTCCCAATAACCATGCCAAGAACAAATGCTTTTTTCTTTGGTCCCTAAGCTTCCACTCGTGCCACAAAACCTTTCAGTGAGAACGAATTGACACTCTATTCATCAACAGCCACAAAGGCAATATCGTCGGCGTATGCCAAAACAAGCACTTCACATGGCTGCAACCTGAGACCCATTAATCTCTACGTGGTAGATGAAGAAAGTGCTCAACAGCGCAAGCGACAGGAGGGGATAGAAGAGACGAGAACAGAGCGCTGAACTAACAACGAAAGTTTATTGCAATCCAACTGCAATATATAGGAAAAGAGAATCTGCGTGGTGAATCACTTGCTGACACAGTGGTTCCAAAATAGAGCAAAAAGCATTGGACTTTAAGGACACCCCTGGCGCACGGAGGAAAGTACTCGTATGCGCTGTGAGAGTACTCCATTTACATTTAAATGTGTGGTTGAATTTTTGTATGCCCATCGACATTAATGCCATCTGTACCGGGCGATTTGTCCATGCCAAGAGCACCGATAGCCTTCTCCGTTTCCCTTATACTAATAGACATTTTCACATTTGTGTCCTCAGCATTAAGTGTCGGAATTTCTATCAAGAACTCATCTACAAAACCCGGCTCCTTTGGCTCAAGATAAGCAAACAATTCTTGATAGTAGCTTTCAAAAACTTTCATGACATCTTTATGTTCTCTAAGTATTTTACCATTCAATTCTATCTATAGGCGTACCAGTCGGGGGGGGGGGGGAAGGGGGAACTGAGCCTTCCTCCCACTGAGAAAAGACGGGGGGGGGGTACTGAGCTCCCCACTTTTTACAGTGGTCACTATTGGCTGCACGCTGTGGAAATGAACAAGTAAGGTGTAGTTTTCCATCGCAACAGTAATTACTCAATTATGTTCCTACGGGAGAATGAATTTGTTCCAGCCTATTTTATATATATATATATACTAGTCATACAACTCCGTTCTCCATACGCGTCACGTAATTCCGAATTCGTTATACGTGAAGCTAGCGAAACAACCACGAGTGCACCGTTAGCATGGCGTGAAGTCTTGACTGTCATGACATGCATATCTTGATTTCCACGTGAGGGCCTGTCACCGTATGTTCGCATTGCAGTCATGTCATACTATACCAGTTTCGCATTATGTCATGTGAAACATATATATATTTTAAGCACAGGATAAGAGGTGCACTAGACTGTGACTCAGACAATGTCATATACCTCTTGGAATGTGGGGTATGTAACAAGCAATACGTGGGCCAGACAGACACTCCGTTTAGAATTAGATTCAACAACCATCGGGCACATGTACGATCTCTTCCAGGCCTTCCACTTTCAAAACACTGCACTTTAAAAGACCACAGCTTTGATGACATCAGGGTTACACTACTAGAAAACAACTTTCGAACAATCAGAGAACGGGAACAACGGGAATCTTATTTTATCTACAAATTTAACACGATAAAATACGGAATAAATGAACACCCAGGCACTCTGTCTGCGTTACGACCGCTAAAAGACGCAAACGCTTCTCTCTAATCAGTCCGGTTTCATTACGACAATAATATTACCCGCTAACGAAGCTTTTGGCCTATGCATCTGACAACATAGAAACGATTTGCCTCATCAAGCACAGCCGGAACGCACAGATAAGTGGTCCCGGAGGTCGTACGGTCCCCCCCCCTTTTTTTTTTGCTTTTTTTTTCTTTTTTTCTTCGTCAAGCTTCAACGCACATTCTGTTCCTTCACTGACAAGGAGCTGACAGCTAGGTGGTTTCGTTAACTTTTTCCTACATGCGCGCATATCTTCCCAGTGCGCCTCAACTGTGTGGTGACTATCCCGGAGTTGTACAGTCTCTCTCCCCCCCCCCCCCCCTGTTCTTCTTTTTTTTTCCTTCGTTAATCCTTTAACGCACATTCTGTTCCTTCACTGACAAGGAACCAATGCATATAATGAATATCGATGGCAGTGCCTCATTCACCGGCTTTTTCGCTACTCCCGATGCCACCAGCATGCACTTAAAGCGCTTAAGCCCTCCCCATTAACTTGTCATACACTTCAAAGAGGAACGAGCCGCCAGCGGACTACACGGAAAGGTGAAATACAAAAACGGCGGCTCCCTGCCCACTTGGGGAAGTGTGGGTGCGGGGGAGGTATTGTTGACAATGATGACACTCCTCATCTACCTCTGCCCTACTCTGTTAAAAGCTGCCCCTTTCTAATTACGCCATGTCGGTCTTGCTTCTTCTCCTAGATTTTCTATATTTTATTTATTGTTTGTCCTCCCGTTTCACTGTTTCTTCCTTCCTCTTTTTTTTTTCTCTCTCTTTCTCATTTGACCCCTCCCCTCCTGTCTCGACAGGATATAAAAAGGCACGGAACATGTGTAAATAGTATTATGCCTTGAAAAAGACAGGGTTCCTGTCGAAACGTCGGCACAATAAACAGTTGTTATGTGAAAGCGCATCTACTTTCATATATATATATATATATATATATATATATATATATATATATATATGGCAGTGATCGCCTTCCCAGACATGGCGCCGCTTACACCTGAGACGCTTGCTGGACAGTGCTCCCAGACGTGAACAAAAAGCGCGACAACGACACGCTAACCGTACTTGGAATTTTGCAGGGCTGACGTCTCCCCTCGCATAATTCCTTTAATTTACCCGCCCGACTGACAGCCTATGAAGGGCTCCTTACAATCAAAGCGGCTTAAAAAGGGTGGTTATCTTTGTACGTATTTGCTCGTCAGAGTGCCACGGACCCTTGGCAAGGCGACTGAGGTCCATGTTTGAGTGCGTTCTCAAGTTCTCTGTGGTGCCGCCATGCCACCGTTTCTACTAACCGCGGCTTGCCTGGCGCCGTTGACTCCTCACTGCAACGAATTACGGACTTGATTTCTACATGAACTAAACATCTTCGCGCTGTGCTGTGTGGTGCGCCTGGTGCAGTGTTTGTGCAGTGTTTTCTCCCTCAACATGGTACGAACTGCTCGTGCCTCTCCCTTCTTTCCCGGGGTTGGAAAGGAGGTGGTGTTTCACCCTCCCCTTCCGAGCGTGGAGGTGAAGAGGACAAATTGGTTGGACCATCCTGGGTTTCATTGTTTCCCCGTCAAGGAATCCTGAAAAGACATGGACTTTAAAAACACGGTGCATGCTACAAAAACATTGTAGTATCACGCTACGTTGAACCTGTATATAATGTAAATAAACGCTCCTGTTAACTGCACCGGCTCTCTCCTCGACATCTCCCAGGGACTTTGTCTGGCTCCCGTCTCATGGGCGAACCACCGACTTTATCAAAAAAATTATATATATATATATATATATATATATATATATATATATATCCCGGCTGACAAGTGAGTTAGACTTGCCCCCCTCCCCCACACGCGAAAGAGTTAAAGAATTGGTACGCCACTGATTCTATCTCTAGTATGTCGTGAGCTCAATCTATGTCTTTTCTTCTAATAAGGCTCGCTTTGTCGGGGCTTCACCCACGAGGTATCTCTCGGCTCTTGTGCGTATAATTGCGCTTTTTTATTTATCCTCTTCAAAATATTCAAAATTGTTTTTGACAACCTGCAGTTGATGTATAAATAAGCACGGGTTTACTGCTTCAATTTTCACCAAATCGTTTAGCTCCGCCTGGAGCTCACGTTCCTGTTTTCGAGTTTGATACTGCATGTGGCAACCACACTGTATTGCGATCATTTTTATCCTTTGCTTGAAAAATTCTCATCTTTCCAGTGCACTTCTTTCTGATTTTTTGAAAAAAAATCCGCGCCTGCCAAACCAGCGCCCGCTGGTCACTCAGGCTTTCATCGCGCAGCATGGCTTCCCAGTCTTTTAGGGTAGAAGTAAAAGAGGAGTTGGCAGAGCGCCTGGCAGGCGGACGCGATACCACAGACTCTCCGGGTGTTTCAGGTTGCGTTCCGTGCTTTCCTCTTGGGTACGCTTGCCGCGTCCCGCGGTCGCTTCCGAGACTTTGCGCTGGCTTGGTACCGATTTCGCCACTGGTACCCATGTCTTCCTAGATCGCTTCTTGAATGTCCCGCTGGCCACCGGTTGCGGCCAACTCCTCTGATCTCTTCGTTGAGTCCTTGCAGTCTTGCGTTGGCGCGTCAGCTATCTCTTCTCCAGTTGCCTGAAACGTTGCGTCGCGTCCCATGGCGTTGCTGCCAGGGGCCAACTTCTCAGCCTTTTAGACGCGGAAGCATCTTATACTCGCGCCTTGTAGTGCGCCGTCCGCGCCGTCCGCACCGCTTCTCGAACATTCGACAGCTGACGCGCGCGCATGCGCCGTCGCGCCGTCGCCCACCATCTGTGCCGCGCGCGCTTCTCCTTTGAGAACATTCGACAGCTGACAGCGCATGCGCCGTCGCGCCGTCGCCATCTGTGCCGCGCGCGCGCTTCTCCTTCGAGAACATTCGACAGCTGACAGCGCATGCGCCGTCGCGCTGTATATATACTCAAGGTCGGCGCTCGCTCGCTCAGTTGCCGCTCGTCGGTTGGTTTGTACGGCGCGTTGACGTCCAAGGTCGCGGTGAAATGAATTCCAACGAATCCACAAACACAATGATCGACGTCCCTTCGACCAGCGCCGCCCTTTCGCATACGTGTGTACGTGTTCACTCATTTAACACCCCCTCCTACAACCACGTTAACCAATTTAGCCATCGACCCAAGTAAGTCGCAATTTAACACCCCATTTCACAACCACGTTAACCAATGTAGCCATCGACCCAAGTAAGTCGCACTTTAAGACCCCGTTAATCAATTATATGCTCCGCATCCTCCTCAGTGTTCCCCCGAGGGAAGCTGCGGGCAATCTTTTTGTTGTCCATTAGATTCTCTTGGGCGTCGTCTGTTGGCAGTGCGGTTTTCGTAACTCCGGCATACCTCCTGACGCAGTCTTGACTTTCGTGTCCCAACGCTTGGCATACACCACAGTGGGGAGTTTGGAAGTCTCGTCGTATATGTTCTTGCATGTGACACCTTAGGCGAAGTGGTACCCGACCCGGGGCCACACGAAAGACAGTGCCCTTTCAAACTTAAACAAGTTCGGCAAGTCTTCTAGCACTACGCCTTCCTTCAGTTTCAGTCACACCATCCTCGTCGTCGATGTCGCGTGTTGAAAGCTCGCGATGGTCCAGTTGTCGTTCGAAACACTCAGGACTTTACCAAAGTCACTGAATGCTTGTAGAATTCTCTAATTCAAGACGGCAAAGTCAACTTTGTGAATTTTTGCGGTGACTTCCTGTTGGATAGAGTCAATGATAGCACAGTAGCTACCCTTTATTTGGAGTCCACCCGTTTTGAGTAATGCAACTTTGTGAGCCTTGCTTCGCATCTTTACCAGCCAGATGCGATTCATCTGGAAGGCTCCAATGCCAGTAATCGCCTTGATGAGTCTCACCCCGGAGCACATCCTTCACTGTTCAAACGGCAAGCTACTTATATCTAGTACTTACCGCTGCTCAAGAGCATCTCGGGGGGAATTGTGTAGCGCACTGAGTGCGCGTCGCCACATTGCGCGGTGGCGCCCGCTCTAATCTCCTACGCGTACTTTGCCCGGATTAGAGAGCGACGCTCCCTCACGTGCCTTTATCTCGCGGCGGCGAGGACGGGAAGATCATACGCCTTGCCTGGCCTCGGGCTTTACCTGGAACGATTCTGCTGTATTACTGGATGCACAAAGGTCACTACAATCAATGCTGTCTCAGTTTGCGAAAAGCACGTGCTTTTCAGACACAGTAAAGTAACAAATGAGACGCTTATTCGCGTGCATTCATACCTGTGAGTACGTTTTGCGCGTAATTCGTGCGTGAGGAACGTGGGGCATGTGTCGATCTGCTTTCCATTCTGCGCGTGACCTTTGAAATCGTTACGATTGCGTTCTTTCCTTCGTCTTTCCGGCAAAGTTGTCACTTTTTTATGACAGACTGCAGAACTGTGAGCTGCTTTCAATATTATGCACAATATGCAACGAACGACCACTTAGGAGCATGCATATTGATCATTGAAATAGATGATCTTTTTTTTTATCAGGGGAATCCAGCAGTAAGGTTAAACTTTCGAACAAAACAACAAAGTTGGCCATTCTTTCCGGCCCTTGGCGGGGGGGGGGAGGAGCCTAAAACTGGAAAGACCTGTTCATTTGAATTATTTGGACCCAGTATGATCCGTTCTTGCCTGTATGATTTGTGGTATGTAACCATTTTTCCCGCACTAGAGGAAAAAAGAAAGCCCCCGAAACCTATAGAAACGCAGGTGAAAAAGCTACACGAACCTTTGCCTCTACTTGAAGGCCTAGCGAGGGTAGGGAGATGAACATTCATCGCAGAAACCTCCACCCCCGCTTTATTATGTCGTAGTATGGGGCAGACTTGGTGCCACCCTTTCCTATTACATGATCGGAGGGGGTTCGCAAGCAGCCATTGCGTGCCCTTCCTATGACCACTTTTTGTCTGTAAGACATTATGAACAGTTTGATAAATGCTGCGTCCGGCTAATGATGATGAAGAATTATGAATAAGCACTTTTAAAGGGGTTGTAAGCTTTAAACCATGCACTCCTTGTGCAATTAGCACTGTGTGACGCCCAGTTTTTCATTGTTGTATAAAAAAAGTTAAGTATTAGATTATGTTTTTAGATTGTGTTTTTACGCATGCGTTTCCATGTTCGATGTAGGATAAAATCTATAGCCAGTTTCTGTGAATTAACTTTTGTTTGAAGCGAGCGCTCGTTTGTGTATTTTTGTCTTTTGGATCTTGTCGTTCACATGTGCCTAATACCACAATAGTTGAGTACAAACTCGCCCAAGCCTTGCCACGGTGTTCCTGTGGCAAATGTACCTGGCTGCTGACCCGCAGGTTGCGGGATCGACTCCCGGCTGCGGCGGCTGCATTCTCGACGGAGATTGAAACCAAGCTTGGTGGCCGCCGTGGTGAAGCAGTGCTGGGCTACTGGCTCGAAGTACGTGTGTTCGATTCCATTCGTTCTTATCTAGATCGAAAGCGAAATTCTACAAGCCCGTGTGCTGTGCGATGTCAGTGCACCTTAAAAAACACCAGATAATAAATTTCTAGAGCCCTCTTTTACGGCGCCTGTCATAACCCGCGACAGTATGTTGGTTTTTGGGAGATTGCAAGCCCAACATATAAATAAATAAATATAAGTTGCACTAGCTTCCGCTGCGCGCCATTCGTGTTCGAAGTTTTAGATCAAGTTACTTGCCGCTATCTACATATAGCTGCATCAAATACATGTTAAGCCTTGTGCATCCAATCGCACACTTCAAAAAAAAAGTGCTGCACCGATAGCTCGGTGCTTGCGAAATACTTCGCTGCGCATCGATTCTTGCGATGCGTGGTACACATACGTACTTAAATCGCGTTGGCAACAAGGTGGTCAGCTTGAACAAAACGAGAAAAATCATAACTTCTTCACGAAGTAAGTCATGACGAGCTAGGTACCAAGGTCCTTACTATTGGCTTACGTTGAAGTCGCCGACTAGTATACAGGGTATATGCTTCTGTGTGTTTTATACTGTTTTGTCGCAGTTATGTTTGTTGTTAATCTACTGTATAAACCCTTTGTTTTGTCTCAAATATGCTACACGAACATTTTCCCTGTATTGTAAATTGAGTGACATAAGTGGCATAACCAGTCCACGACAAAGCTTGGTTTTAAAATAACAATATCCACGTCGAAGTCACAGACTAGAATAAACGTTTGGGCTTGTAGGTGTTTTGTATTGTTTTGTTGCAATTATGAACTACATTAGTCTATTGTTAAACTTTTTTTGTCTCACATTACCGCTTGTTATCAAACATTGCATCATATAAAGTAATCGTGGCGTACGAACACTGAACGAACCTCGCCTAATAAAATAGTCAGCGTAGTCGGCACGGCTATTTTATTGTGTAAGTATATTTGTGGAAAACATTTACTCCAGAGACATTCAGATAGCTTATGGATGGAAAGGCTTGCCAGACGTCTACTTGTTCATATAAATTGGACCAGTGAAGTGAAGCAGACCACTGCAGGCCTTCTACATGACAGTGTGCTGAACTGACATGGCTCGACAGTGTACTGAACCTACACAAGATGGAAGAAGTGAAACACAACTGTAATTTGGTTATTTTCTCCTGTTATCTGTTTGTTATGAGAATGCATGCAAGCATGAAGACTGTAAAATTTATTAGACTGATTATATACCGTGGCTGTTTGCGCTGCCCATAGAGAGCATGTAGACTTGTGTCGGGCTTCCTTCACCTGCACTTCGCGCATTGCAGTAATGCGTGGCTTCTGCAATCGTGAGCTTAGATGTACACATGCTGCACAGAATAACTATTTGTTTTGTTATTGTCTGTCTGAGTATGCAGCAAAAGCATATAAAAAGCTGCACTCACATGTCAGGAAAGTCCCGTGACCTTTCTAAATGACCGCGCAACAGCTTGTGAAACGCATTCTAGCAATCCATGTGTACTCAGCTACCTACGTATCATGGCTAAATTGGAAGCGGCGCGTAAACAGTGTTTCGCAAGGACCTGTTGCACGACTATAGACGTCTCATTAAGAAGAAGGAAAATGATTTGAAAATGACGTGTACACGCTCACGCACAAGGACCTTGAGACACGCGCCGAACAACGCAAGCACACACTTCTTTTAGCCCTGGCATCGCGCCTCTTTCTGTTGCTGTTTTATCTCAACGGGCTTGTAGCTGCTTTCCAACATCATCCGTGTCTTGTGCGAGTGACGTCAGAACTAATTCACTTTGTGCCTGTGCCATTGAGGATTCGCTGATTGGTGCTCGCAGCCTTTACCTAAACAAAACGACATTGTCAGTATATACTTGATTATACGTTATGGTAAACAGACTGAGCCAGAAAAGCGTTCGCGTTCTATACCCAATACTAAGTGTGTACTGATAGGCTGAGCTGAAATATTTGTATGTCCATGATGACGACGATGTGCATCACACGTTGCTCGACAAGCTGTCTCCAAGCACATCAAATTTATAGACAGCCACTTGTATAAGAACTTTGTTGGAAATCAGAGCGAGCACTGTCATTGCTAAGAATACTTGGAGCACGACAATCGCGCATGACTCACAAATGACTGGAAGTGCTTCAACGTTTTTAAAGAGCAGTAACATTTGTACGGAGCACTCAGTGACCAAGTGAAAATCTGGAGCAGAGGGCTTGTATGCCAGCTATAATAAAGGTGCCCTGCAACACCTTTCGACCATAGTCAGAAAACGCTGTCGATCGGTAGAGAGGCTCCCGAGAACACGCGAGGAAATTCGGTATAGCGCAGTGCGTGGCCTGGAATTCACAATGAATTATCAAATTTTGCTGAAAAATTCTTTTTCTTCCCTCGACAAATGACGGAAGACGCTCTAAAATTGAGGTAAAATGAAACGTGAATTTCCCATCTATCAGCCATTGGCTGATTTGAACATGGCGCACTCGGTTGTTACAAAGATCGCTGCGAGATTCTGTCACTTGACCACGCGTGCACGCACGAACGCACTGAAAAAAAGCCGCGTATTCGAAGAAAAAAAAGTGGCGGATCCCACGCATAGTGGAAATTGATGATAAGCGAAGCATGAATGAGAAATGCTGATGTGTTACTTAAAAATCAGCACAACGTCACAAGGTGGAGGTAAATGATGCCGTACTTGACTTCCATGTGATGTTATCATTCTTGGATGAATAGTTTACCTTCGTCATCTAATTACGTCGGCGTGATATCATACTTATTATATTTGAAGCGAGCGAAACGGCCGCGAGCACGCTATGAGCGTGGTATGTTGTCATGATTCTTACCTGACACGCGTGTCAGGATTATCATGTTTGCACCAGTTATATATTTTGTCATCCATTGACGTCACGTAACACCAAATTCGGCAAATGTGGAGCTAGCAAAACAGCCAGAGCGCATCATGAAGAGCCCAATATACTCCTATGTAGCGTTGACGCGCGCGGCACGCTGGGCACAGCGACGCTAAGGTAGAAAAATGCGAGCACTCTATAGTGTGATGACAAACGCGACCAGCGGTCATCGGTGTGACCCGACGGCAACCGGCGCGAATTGCGACATGCTGCATTCCGCGCCGATGCGTTAAGCGCCGATGCGATAAGGGACGTCAAAGCAACGCAGCACGGCGCATGCCTGCGAGTGTGGCAGGACCGGCGCCTGGCGTGGCAACGCCGGCATGACGCGACGAAATGAATGCTGGTGAGCACGTGCACCGCGACACGTCGAAATGTATTGGCGCCTGACCGTGGCACCGTAGTCATGTTCTCACATGACACGCATCTCATGATTATTATGTTGGCATCAGTCACATACCTTCGTCATCTATTGGCGTCACGTAATACCAAATTTGGCATATGTGAAGCTAGCGAAACAACCGCAATGCGCTATCATAGTGTGGCATGTTGTGATGTATGTTACACGACACGCATGTCGTGATTATCATGTTTGAATTTGTCATTTACCTATGTCGTCCATTCGCGTCGCGTTATAGCAAATTGAATATAAGTGAAGGTAGTAAAACGGCCGCCAGCCGCATCATGAGCGTGGCATGTAGTCATGTTGTTACATGACACGCATTTCATGATTGTCATGTTTGCACCAGTCACATACCTTCACCATCCGTTCACCTATCATAATATCAATTTTGGTACATGTGACGCCAGCAGAACGGCCGTGAGCGCATCATGAGCGTAACATGTAGTCATGTTGTTAAATGGCACGCATGTCATGATTTTCATGTTAAATTATGTCACTTGTGTTAACCAAGCAGTCATGTCATACCATTCCAGTTTTGCAACATACCTTGTGAACAAAACCACCACAAGAGCTGCAGGACTATGAGATGTAAATAACGATATTCATGACATGCCTATTATAATTTTTGTGTTAATGACTCGACAAATATGTTCTTCATACAGTCATGTTATGCCATACCAAGTTTGGTGTCGATACCATTATTGAAATGGCCGGGGAGACCTAAGAGTCGTAGGCAACTAGACAGTCGATAGATAGATAGATAGATAGATAGATAGATAGACAGACAGATAGATAGATGATAGATAGATAGATAGATAGATAGATAGATAGATAGATAGATAGATAGATAGATAGTAGTAGATAGATAGATACGCTAAATGTCCGCCGAAGTTCTGTTAAGAAATGTTTCGCATTAAAAAAAAAAGCTCTCATGGTCATGAGGCGCCTCGTGACGTCTTTTGTTTGCCCCTCCATGCCTCCCAGCTTAGCTTCCAGCCTTTCGTCGGGGACGAGAGAACAGAGAATGCGATTGCAAGGCGTCTGACAAATCTTTGTTAACTGCTGGTTGTAGCTGGACGGATTCTCAAATTTTCGTGGACGTTGAACTTGTGAGGCAATATGCATTCCCAGTGGAATTATATTTACGAGGTTACACGAATAATCTGTGTTTTATTGCCATTGTTTGTGGCCGGGACCGGCCTTTGTCAGGCCTTGCAAATATATATATATATATATATATATATATATATATATATATATATATATATATATATATATATATATATATTTAATTATATATATATATATAATGAGATCTAACAGAAAGTAATGCCAAGGAATTCACAATGAATTCCTTGGCAATACTGTCTGTTAGATCTCATTATTATTGTGTTAAAACACGGAAAAACGAGCCCTTAGGTGTACACTCTTTCCCCTATATATATATATATATATATATATATATATATATATATATATATATATATATATATATATCTATATATATATATATATATATATCTACTGTGTGTGGTATCGCGCTGAATGCGGGATACGAGAAAAAACGCATCCCGCTTTCTTGTGGTAAAGAGTGTATTGGACAAACGGGCCGTTGCTTTAACGATAGAATAAGAGAACATTGTAATGACGTAAAAAATGGCCAAGGGAGTTGGCTGGCCTTTTATTTTTAATTCTGTGGCTGCGCACTGATATTCAATGCATGCACAGTTTTCAAGAGAATGTTTGACAAGCTTGCTAGACAGATTATTGAGGCTGAATTTCGCAGGAGATTCGCTCGGGGATTTCAAGCTGGACGGTTGTGCCTTCGCGATCTCCGACGCCAGCGTAGCTCCCGCTGACTGGTTCGCCCTCTGCGGTCTCCTGACGCCGTGCAGCTCTCGCATTGTGGTGCCCCGCCCTTGGACTGCTTCGACCGGATCCCCACTTTCCCATCTCCTTCTTTTTCCGTCGCTTGCCTGTCTACTTCTCCGTCTATTTTCTTCTATTCTTTTGATCCCTCCTTCCCCCCAACCCTATAAGGCACTGCGCCGTGTCGCCTGAAGGCAGACAGAAATTAGGTGCCTTTTTCCTCTTTCTTCTAACCACTACCACACACCAATTTCGCAATATTCTGAGTGTTTTAAACCAGACCTTGACTCTTACACACGAACTCTTGAGAGCAATGCCGTAAAATACCTCGATGTCCTTTTCGCCTTTCATTCTAATCGCATCTGTTGGGCAATTTGTGAGATGGAATTGTTTTACCAGCCGGATGATTTAGGTAAGGGTGTTTAAACAAAGAACCAATCGGTAAACGATAGATTATTAGAATAAAATAATTAAAGGGAATACAGAAAACTAACAAGCTAATGGTGGTTTGAAATAAAGTGAATTTATGCGTTAGCTTAACACTCTATTCGTTTTGTTGTCCTTAGAAAATCGCATACAGCCTCGCAAATGTTCCTGTGGCTAAATCCCTTTCAGTTACTCCAAAAGAAAGGACCACCGGAAGGGATAATTTAGAGCCCACCTGTGGAGAGGTTCTTCTAACAGTCTCTTCCTTTGGTTTGTATATAACCTGCACGTTAAGAGGAAATGGTGATGGGATTCACTGTCGTTGCCGCGGAGGTATACAGGGAAGTGTGCCAGACCAGACGTGTGTAGATAAAAGTTCAGGGATGGGGGGGGGGGGACTCGGCATCTTAGTCTCGTAATTAATATCCCCCCCTTCTAGAGGAGCACAATCGATTTTTCGAGGGGTACTTAAAATGAAAAAAAATCGAATGTTGCCAAGCGAGATTTTTCAAACTGGTCTGATATGACATATTTTTCAAACCGTGCCACGGCGATGAATGCTAGCGTCGGCAATATAGAAATTATAGAATAATTATGTGAGGCCTCTGCGAGTGCATCTTCATATTAAATGAGGGTTAAACGTTTATGCCCTGGTATCCACACCAAGCGAATGAGTCGTAAATATCTTGGGACAAGGGCGTAAAATACTTTCAAAGCATTGGACATATTAGGCGCAGTCAATGAACTACAACACAGAGAAGAAGTCTGAAAGAATAATAGCATCTCTTATTGATTGAGGTAATTTTCGTAACGCTAAGAGGACTGCCAGTAATTCCGCTCGATAAATAGTTGTAAAATCGGGTAAACGAATCGAAAAAGACCAATCTAACACTGAAGGTGCAATTCCGACCCCTGGATTTTCTTCGCGAACTGAAGCATCAGTTGCTATTACAATCTTTATGTCTAATCTTGCCAGGTGGTCTTTCAGAATGGAATTTAGATATCTACTGGGAAGAGTTTTGCAATTATTAGGAAAAACATTATCAAATTCTATTTTCATTGTTTGAATAGGGGTTCTTAGTACCCGTACTTCACGAAGGTTAACTTGTAATGTTCCAAGAGCTTCTGTACGACGATGACTTGGGACACTTTAAACCTAGACCACTGTTGGTTAAAAAGGACGTCGGCCCATAATTGAAAATATATTGCAGCCTCCTATGTGGGGATGCGTATATTTTTAGGAAGGTACGGACTGCTAGTATTAAGGAACCTAGCACGAAGAGAAGGCAGGCACGAAGAGAAGGCAGGCACGCTTCCTTATATAAAATATTAATTGCGAGAAATTTAGGAAGCCCAAGACATATACGTAACGCTTCGCGTTCTAGAAGTACCAGTAGTGTAAGTTTGTAGGCGGGTGCTCCGGAAAACAAGACACAGCCAAACTCCAATGTTGGGCGAATATACATGCAATATTTCATGACCAGCACACGACGACGTAAACCACAACGTTTATTGCTGAGCCTACGAAGCATCCCATGTTCCTGTGCTCCTTCAGCTGCCATATTTTTATATGCGGACTCCTATTTAGGTTTTCAGTATAAGTCACTCCTAAGTATTTAATCAATTTCACCTGCGGGATAAAGTTCTGTCTGTAAAGTACGGATTATGGCATCCCCGCTCTCTTTTTCCTTCTCGCGCGTCTATCTTGTTCTTGGCTTCCCATCTTTCTTCCCCGTTCCCTGAGCGCAGGTTAGCAAACCGGATGCCCAAATGCCTGGTCAACCTCCCTGCATTTCTCTCATTATACTCCTACTCTCTCTCTCTCTTTCTATAACACCAATAAAGTCTGGTACATCCAATTTTCATAAGTCTTTTTAGTTCATTGAGCATTCAGGTATGATCATTGGTTGGGTTACAAGTTTCATGTGAACAATAACTTTGAGATCTAAAAAAATGTCAAGGTGAGTTCTTGTAACGAAAACACATTGATTAAACCACCATTGCAGACTAACGGCCGAGGTAATGTTAGTTACATTTCTTTCAGTAATGGTAGCGGTAACGCATTGCTTTTTTTATTGGATTTATGAGTAACGTATTCAGTCATTTTTAAGGTGCCAAGCTCCTTAGGGCGTGGGCCTGTACATCCCATGGTATTTGTTGTTGGTGATGCACGCAGCCACCGGTGGCACATACCCGCTCTAGAGCAGGTATGTGCCACAGGAGATGCAAGATGGAAAATGGCGGTACTTGGAGTGTTCACTAGAAGGATGGACAGATGACGGACGGACGGACAGACAGACTAGCAGACTGATAGACGGACGTATGAACGGGCGGACGGACAGAGAGACGGACCGACGCATGGATGGACGCGTGGATGTATATCGTATGACTATAGAAACCAACCAGGATTCGAGGAACCTGCATCGACCTAGTATTTGCCAATTTGCCACTGCACCTATACCGGAACCACTCACCCTTCATTTCACGGACGACAAAACCGTCATAATGAAGGGACATCTCAAGCCATCCATCAAATAAAAGTTGCTTTCTCTATATACGCACACAGTTTTTTCATGATGTCTTTAGACCATGATCGACTGGGCAAAAACACACGGAAGATTCACGGTTTTACCGATGATTCTGTCCGTAGCTTCGCCCACTCGTCATAATTCACCCACCCCGTAGATATGCTGGAATTTCTTTTTCGGTAACGTGTACAAAACACTGGTAGATACAAGTGTCCATCATCTGTGACACATGCCCGCGAGTATGTGCCACTGTCTGCTGGGGACTATTGATGACGTACGCAAGCGGATGGTGACATAATTAATGTCGTGACCAGTGGGTCATATTGGTCAAACCAAGATCCCTCCCACACGAATTTTGGTTCCCACCAAGCTAAGGGGCTGAACACGAGAGCGACTTAAACTGAGCGGCTAGATACATAGATAGATAGATAGATAGATAGATAGATAGATAGATAGATAGATAGATAGATAGATAGATAGATAGGCGCCAAAAGTGCTTGCAGTAAGGGAGAGAAGAGAAAGGCACGATTGGCGAAATCAACAAAACCTGGGCAACATTTGCCGTCTCTTGCTTTTTATTCTTTCCTGTTATATTGCCTAGGTCTTGCAATGAAGCTTCAGTTGATAGTCTGCGCTTGTATTTTTTTAACTCTTTTTCGTGTTCCCGCCTGTTTTTCTTTCTGGCGCATACACTTGTGGATCAGTACTAGGTTGCCCAACTAGCCATTCTTCTGTGCTTCAGTGAACCCACCCCTTCATTGATCAACCAATAGACACGTCAGTGTTTTTGAGAAAGCGTGTATGACTTGTCTAATCAATGTACACGATTTGTCGAAGACTGTTTCTTTTAAGTCTATTGACAGTA
>WOVY01009782.1:300000-316730 GCA_013436015.1 Rhipicephalus annulatus | reverse complement strand
CTGAATGCGGGATACGAGAAAAACACGCATCCCGCTTTCTTGTGGTAAAGAGTGTATTGGACAAACGGGCCGTTGCTTTAACGATAGAATAAAGAAACATTGTAATGACGTAAAAAATGGCCAAGGGAGTTGGCTGGCCTTTTATTTTAAATTCTGTGGCTGCGCACTGATATTCAATGCATGCACAGTTTCAAGAGAATGTTTGACAAGCTTGCTAGACAGATTATTGAGCTGAAATTCGCAGGAGATTCGCTCGGAGGATTTCAAGCTGACGGTTGTGCCTTCGCGATCTCCGACGCCAGCGTAGCTCCCGCGGACTGGTTCGCCCTCTGCGGTCTCCTGACGCCGTGCAGCTCTCGCATTGTGGTGCCCCGCCCTTGGACTGCTTCGACCGGATCCCCACTTTCCCATCTCCTTCTTTTTCCGTCGCTTGCCTGTCTACTTCTCCGTCTATTTTCCTTCTATTCTTTTTATCCCTCCTTCCCCCAACCCTATAAGGCACTGCGCCGTGTCGCCTGAAGGCAGACACAGAATTAGGTGCCTTTTTCCTCTTTCTTCTAACCACTACCACCACCAATTTCGCAATATTCTGAGTGTTTTTAACCAGACCTTGACTCTTACACACGAACTCTTGAGAGCAATGCCGTAAAATACCTCGATGTCCTTTTCGCCTTTCATTCTAATCGCATCTGTTGGGCAATTTGTGAGATGGAATTGTTTTACCAGCCGGATGATTTAGGTAAGGGTGTTTAAACAAAGAACCAATCGGTAAACGATAGATTAGAAATAAAATAATTAAAGGGAATACAGAAAACTAACAAGCTAATGTGGTTTGAAATAAAGTGAATTTATGCGTTAGCTTAACACTCTATTCGTTTTGTGGTCCTTAGAAAATCGCATACAGCCTCGCAAATGTTCCTGTGGCTAAATCCCTTTTCAGTTACTCCAAAAGAAAGGACCACCGGAAGGGATAATTTAGAGCCAACCTGTGGAGAGGTTCTTCTAACAGTCTCTTCCTTTGGTTTGTATATAACCTGCACGTTAAGAGGAAATGGTGATGGGATTCACTGCTGTCGTTGCCGCGGAGGTATACAGGGAAGTGTGCCAGACCAGACGTGTGTAGATAAAAGTTCAGGATGGGGGGGGGGACTCGGCATCTTAGTCTCGTAATTAATATCCCCGCCCTCTAGAGGAGCACAATCGATTTTTCGAGGGGTACTTAAAATGAAAAAAAATCGAATGTTGCCAAGCGAGATTTTCAAACTGGTCTGATATGACATATTTTTCAAACCGTGCCACGGCGATGAATGCTAGCGTCGGCAATATAGAAATTATAGAATAATTATGTGAGGCCTCTGCGAGTGCATCTTCATATTAAATGAGGGTTAAACGTTTATGCCCTGGTATCCACACACACCAAGCGATGAGTCGTAAATATCTTGGGACAAGGGCGTAAAATACTTTCAAAGCATTGGACATATTAGGCGCAGTCAATGAACTACACACAGAGAAGAAGTCTGAAAGAATAATAGCATCTCTTATTGATTGAGGTAATTTTCGTAACGCTAAGAGGACTGCCAGTAATTCCGCTCGATAAATAGTTGTAAAATCGGGTAAACGAATCGAAAAAGACCAATCTAACACTGAAGGTGCAATTCCGACCCCTGATTTTCTTCGCGAACTGAAGCATCAGTTGCTATTACAATCTTTATGTCTAATCTTGCCAGGTGGTCTTTCAGAATGGAATTTAGATATCTACTGGGAAGAGTTTTGCAATTATAGGAAAAAACATTATCAAATTCTATTTTCATTGTTTGAATAGGGGTTCTTAGTACCCGTACTTCACGAAGGTTAACTTGTAATGTTTCCAAGAGCTTCTGTACGACGATGACTTGTGGACACTTTAACCTAGACCACTGTTGGTTTAAAAAGGCGTCGGCCCATAATTGAAAATATATTGCAGCCTCCTATGTGGGGATGCGTATATTTTTAGGAAGGTACGGACTGCTAGTATTAAGGAACCTAGCACGAAGAGAAGGCAGGCACGAAGAGAAGGCAGGCACGCTTCCTTATATAAAATATTAATTGCGAGAAATTTAGGAAGCCCAAGACATATACGTAACGCTTCGCGTTCTAGAAGTACCAGTAGTGTAAGTTTGTAGGCGGGTGCTCCGGAAAACAAGACACAGCCAAACTCCAATGTTGGGCGAATATACATGCAATATTTCATGACCAGCACACGACGACGTAAACCACAACGTTTATTGCTGAGCCTACGAAGCATCCCATGTTCCTGTGCTCCTTCAGCTGCCATATTTTTTATATGCGGACTCCTATTTAGGTTTTCAGTATAAGTCACTCCTAAGTATTTAATCAATTCACCTGCGGGATAAAGTTCTGTCTGTAAAGTACGGATTATGGCATCCCCGCTCTCTTTTTCCTTCTCGCGCGTCTATCTTGTTCTTGGCTTCCCATCTTTCTTCCCCGTTCCCTGAGCGCAGGTTAGCAAACCGGATGCCCAAATGCCTGGTCAACCTCCCTGCATTTCTCTCATTATACTCCTTCTCTCTCTCTTTCTATAACACCAATAAAGTCTGGTACATCCAATTTTCATAAGTCTTTTTAGTTCATTGAGCATTCAGGTATGATCATTGGTTGGGTTACAAGTTTCATGTGAACAATAACTTTGAGATCTAAAAAATGTCAAGGTGAGTTCTTGTAACGAAAACACATTGATTAAACCACCATTGCAGACTAACGGCCGAGGTAATGTTAGTTACATTTCTTTCAGTAATGGTAGCGGTAACGCATTGCTTTTTATTGGATTTATGAGTAACGTATTCAGTCATTTTTAAGGTGCCAAGCTCCTTAGGGCGTGGGCCTGTACATCCCATGGTATTTGTTGTTGGTGATGCACGCAGCCACCGGTGGCACATACCCGCTCTAGAGCAGGTATGTGCCACAGGAGATGCAAGATGGAAAATGGCGGTACTTGGAGTGTTCACTAGAAGGATGGACAGATGAACGGACGGACGGACAGACAGACTAGCAGACTGATAGACGGACGTATGAACGGGCGGACGGACAGAGAGACGGACCGACGCATGGATGGACGCGTGGATGTATATCGTATGACTAATAGAAACCAACCAGGATTCGAGGAACCTGCATCGACCTAGTATTTGCCAATTTGCCACTGCAACCTATACCGGAACCACTCACCCTTCATTTCACGGACGACAAAACCGTCATAATGAAGGGACATCTCAAGCCATCCATCAAATAAAAGTTGCTTTCTCTATATACGCACACAGTGTTTTTCATGATGTCTTTAGACCATGATCGACTGGGCAAAAACACACGGAAGATTCACGGTTTTACCGATGATTCTGTCCGTAGCTTCGCCCACTCGTCATAATTCACCCCGTAGATATGCTGGAATTTCTTTTTCGGTAACGTGTACAAAACACTGGTAGATACTAAGTGTCCATCATCTGTGACACATGCCCGCGAGTATGTGCCACTGTCTGCTGGGGACTATTTGATGACGTACGCAAGCGGATGGTGACATAATTAATGTCGTGACCAGTGGGTCATATTGGTCAAACCAAGATCCCTCCCACACGAATTTGGTTCCCACCAAGCTAAGGGGCTGAACACGAGAGCGACTTAACTGAGCGGCTAGATACATAGATAGATAGATAGATAGATAGATAGATAGATAGATAGATAGATAGATAGATAGATAGATAGATAGATAGGCGCCAAAAGTGCTTGCAGTAAGGGAGAGAAGAGAAAGGCACGATTGGCGAAATCAACAAAACCTGGGCAACATTTGCCGTCTCTTGCTTTTTATTCTTTCCTGTATATATTGCCTAGGTCTTGCAATGAAGCTTCAGTTGATAGTCTGCGCTTGTATTTTTTTACTCTTTTTCGTGTTCCCGCCTGTTTTCTGCGCAGTACACTTGTGGATCAGTACTAGGTTGCCCAACTAGCCATTCTTCTGTGCTTCAGTGAACCCACCCCTTCATTGATCAACCAATAGACACGTCAGTGTTTTGAGAAAGCGTGTATGACTTGTCTAATCAATGTACACGATTTGTCGAAGACTGTTTCTTTTAAGTCTATTGACAGTAAGTCAGTAGTAAATGTAGGATATGTATAGGTCGCCGTTGGTGAGGTTGACAATACGAGCGGTGAGGAATAGTTGGTTAATGCAGCCCGCTGAGGAGCAAAAGGTTGTTGGTTGGAATCAATCTAATCATCAGACTTATTAATGTTTGGGTAGTTTGCGCGCGCGCGCGCGCGTACACACACCACACCACACACACACACACACACACCACACACACACACACACACACACACACATATATATATATATATATATATATATATATATATATATATATATATATATATATATATGATGACTGGGCGACGTGGCCTGGCTCATACGCCATGTTTATTCCAAAAGCACTTCTTCCTCTGCCTCTACCAACCATCACTTCATACGTCACATGATTCCTCCTCCCCCCGAAAGATGGCACTGTTTATAACCTACAAAAAATTGAAGAAGCCAATAAACAGACAATGTCCAAATTCGCAGTATCACGTCCCGACGGAGTTCCACAGTCAAGTAAATCTTCAAGCCCGAGGGAGCAGTCCCGTGAACTCTATAACAACTCTGGTGGGCGAGGCTGACTGTTGCGTTTCGGACAGAGCGGGATACACGTGGATGCTGACAGTACTGCTAGAACTCTTGTTCGGGCTGACCAAGGTTGAAACGCCTTGTTGCATCGGCAGCTCGGATGTCGTCGGGGTTGTATTTTCGCCGTGAATGGTGCAATCTTGAAGCTTCTTGCTGGCGTGCTTCTCGACAGACTGTGATGGAATGCCTGAGAGCTTGCGGTCTGCACGCAGTGCATCCGCGTATTTCTCGGCGCTTTCGGCAGTGTTGCAGTCGGCGGAATAGGAGGCGCTGGGAGCGTTTCTGGCGACTTTTCTTTGTCCGAAATGTGTCTGACGTCTTGTTGGTTTGGAAATCCTATTTTTCGATGTTCTTCAACTGGTGAACGCGCTTCCGTTGAATTTGGCGTTCGCCGATGCCCTCGTTGCAGTCTCTCTCGTTGTTTCTGGGTTGTGAACTTCGTTTTGCTTGCTTTGCTGGCGCTTGCTCAGGAGATGGCTGTAGTGCACCCCTTCTGGATTCGGGCATTCATTTCCTTCGAGGTTGACGCGTCTTGTAGACAGCTGATGCATGGTAAGCTGGTGTCTTGCTTATCGGGCATAGTTGGTAATGTGCCATCACTATGCTCTTCAAAGACTTCGGTAAGGTGTTCCAGTATGGACGTTTCGGACAGACAGCTGCGTGCGTGGTTTGGTGTGTGTATTACTTTTGCATTTTTTTCGGTTCTTGGAGTTGTAAGCACTGTATGGGGATACCACAGGTGACGTGGCATTACTAGGTTTTAACTGCAGATTTTGGCAAGTCTGTGGTGCCGCAGAAACGACACGAAGCTCTTCAGGGGCTTCTTCGCTATTCACTGCGAGTGGTTTTTGCGCCTGGTAGCTTGCAACGTTCGATGCGTCTGAGCCTTCTGCTTTGCTTCGACTGTCAAGTGTGTGTGCACCGCACGGAGATGATTGAACATTTCCGGAAAGAGCATGGCTTGACAGGGTATTTTCGTGAAGCGTCAGGTCATCTACCGTGATCGCGGCGTTCTTATGAGGCAAATGGTGAGCGATAGGCGCGCTTGAAAAACCGCGCGATGAAAAACCGCCTGGTGGATCACGTATGAGAGACGAAGAATGAAGACAATCAGGTGGGTGAGCAACGCCTCGTGTCATAAGCTGGAGCGAGGACTTTGCAAATTCCGACTTTCCTGCAGAGGGGAGGTGCGCTTGATGGTTGGGTTTTTCCCAGAATACGCATGGTCTTCTGTAAGTAAACTCATGTGCGACTTTGTCTTGTGGCAGTTTTCGATTCACGTTGGGCTTTCGAATGCTCGATGATTGCTTAGAGAATTGACGACAGTGTCGGGTTTTCTTGAGATGGTTGGCAATAAGTAGGTCTTGTTCATAGTCGCTGAAACGAGTGATCATTTCTACTTTTATCTTTTTTCAAGACTCATCGTTCTTGAAGATGTGGGTGAGGTAAAATTTGAATGCCTCACCGGAGATGTAGTCAATGAAGTTGAAGACCATCTCCCGTTCCGTCCAGGATGCAGCGGCGGCGTGGAGCTCGAAAAGGTTGAACCAGTCCTGTACGGGTCCGTCGTCCGCTGATCCGGTGTACTTGGGGATGTCAAGGTCGTCTGATGGTGCTGTCATGATGCTGGTCTTGGTGTAGGGTTAGGATGTACTTTCGTGGTCCACGTTCCGTCACTGCGTCTTGCTGAGACGTTCGAAGATGGTGGCCGGTTGATGAAGTGGCCGCCAGGTCTTCATCCTGTCGACTCGTGTGACGGTATGACGACTGGGCGACGTGGCCTGGCTCATACGCCATGTTTATTCCAAAAGCACTTCTTCTTCCTCTGCCTCTACCAACCATCACTTCATACGTCACACACACACATATATATATATATATATATATATATATATATATATATAGTATATATTATATTATATATATATATATATATATATATATATTCATTCATTCATTCTAGACATGACGGCGGCAGCAGAAATCAACCGAGAGTGTCCGTATTATAGCTATCGCAATTAAATTCGTAAACAGGGTGTGCGCCTTGAATTCGATGTTTCGACAAGCGGACTAGTTTACTCCAAGGCAAAATTTCTACAGCAATATTTTGTTAGAGCAAAGCTTTTAGGAACGTGTTCCTGCGTTGAGCGGCGTCACCTTCACCATTGCCATCATCGTCGGTGGCCTAACCGATAAACGCGAGAAAGTGACCGTCATCAACATTAAAATACCAAAGAAATATCTAGACGCGAATGGGATTTAAACTTTTAGGGCCCTCGGCCGGACAGTCGACTATTGTACCACAAATCCAGGCTGCTTTTTGTTTTTTATTGTGATGCTTCAATCTGCAAAAATACAAAATTTTTACAATTATTCCATGTACGACGGACATTCTATGCAGGCTACCTGATCCGCCGTATCCGTTTGCATTGTTTCTTGGTATTCTAGAAACAAAGTTAGGGACTCCCGAAAGTATATCATAGCTCGTCGAGCATTCGCATCAGCACGATGTACAGCCATGCGCGAAAGCCAGATAAATGCAGAACCAGGCCGGTGCCAGAATGAAATGTGTGAAAAAACGCCGTAAAGGCTCGGCCGCTAAATGAAAAAGAAGGTGGCAAAGGCTAAATCTCGGCTCAGCAAACACGTCCACATTTGTATTATAGCGTGACAGTAGAGAACAGAAACAACTAGTCATCAGAGAGGGCTACTTGCGCAACAATTGACATAGTGGGCGCTGTTCTGATAATAGAGCTGTTTAGTACTACTTCACGAAAATTGGGAGTTATGGCGTAGTCGATGCGTTGCACAAACCCAGGCCTTCAGGCAGAGCGGGCCTTGCGCGAACATCAAGCTGCGCTTAGAATTTGCATCGCGCAGTGTCGTAATCATCGGTGACATTTACAGCGAAAGCTGTTATGAGATCACAAAAAGGGCCACGTGTGATGCCGTTGTTGTCCGCCGCCGGTATCCGTAACCGCTATCACAAAGAGTGAAAAAAAATGTTTGCAAACAATGAATACCAAGAACACAGTGGGATTCATACCCGGTACTCTGCGTGGCAGCCGAGTAATCTACCACTGAACCACGCCGGAGCTTGGGACTCCCTTACAAACTGCCCTTGGGAAGTCTTGGGGTTGGGAAAAGAGCTGCGTTAATATTAGTAACAAAGTGTTTTAAAACAGCAAAGCAACAACCAGGTAAGGCGAATTGTGCAACGAGTAGGTCGTCCAATGCTCCAACCCACTACAAAGCTTGTTCTTGATCACTTATGTAATGATGTCGTAGTGGGTACACAGCAAGGGCGCGATTCCACTTCAGGCATAATTCCTTATTGTCGTGAGCCACTGCATAAAAATTGCACAAAATTTGTTACAAGTGTGTTGCGGATACTATGCTTCTTCTATGAATGACAAAAATAACATAGTCTTGTGAATCCCAATTTATTACAAATAAGTGTGAATAATTATGGCGTAGTGGGTAACCAGCAAGTGTGATTGTAGCAGCTACCCTAAGAGTGTTTAGAAAGGCTCTGAATGATCACTCTTCCTGCTTTCGCTGTGACTGTGCTTTGCGTTCCGCACCTGGCGTTTTTTTTTCTTCACAAAATGCCTCTTCCTTTTAAACAGTTCAATTAGTAATTTAGGAAACGGAGCGAAATGATCGAATATTTGAACACAGTAAAACGTAGTGTCTTCCCTCCCCCATTTTTTATGCATTCCTAAGCATTGAACGAACCATTTTTCTGAGAACTGAAATGACGTACGCATCGCAGCTGTAGCGAAGATACGCGCCGATTCGAAGAGATTGGTCAGGTCACGGGCAGAAGTCATACGGTGACTTTTGTTTGTTGTATACTTTTTTGTCTGCTCTCATGCACTATGATGACAGCGAGGATCGTGGAAGGGGTCAAGTGTTGGAGTCAAGTGTTCATGGTAGGAGGGTGGGTGGATCTGGAGCCAGCTGAGGAAGCCGTTGACTGGGTTTCTTGCACCTTGCGGTTTGAGAACCCTGTGATTTGAAGAATTTCATAATGGGGAGTATACGGGCGTAGCCAAATTTTTTTTATGGGGAAAGGTAGGCTGAATTATACCTCTTCAAGGTTCGTGTGTGCGCTTATATGAGTGTGTGTATATATATGAAGACAAGCAAGCTTGAAAAATGTCAGGGGCTTCCTCCTTTCGCTACGTCCATGCGCTACAATAATATGTGCTGTTTTAATTTGCTCACAGTAGAATTGCCGTCTGGCGTTAACTATTTTTAAACACACAGTGTTTGTCACGCCAAGAATATTAGTAAAACAGGCACTGAGCTATTAGTTACGAGTCTAAACCCAGGGGAAATACTATTCACCTGGAAATACGAGACAAAACTATATAGTCTTGTATATCAAAGTGGAATGGAATGGAATGAAAAAACTTTATTTTTATATATCAAAATGAAAAAAATTTAAGAAACTAAAATGGCAATCTTGTAGCAAAGAGAGACATTGTTATTAAAATATTAACTTTCAACACACAATACATTAGGAAAGAGAGCATTGAACGTATTGTGGCTGTGCGGCTGCTTGAAAGAAGTAGCAGATAGAGTTCGTTTTTAATTTGTTCTGTATTTCATCGAGTGCCTCCTTTAGTTTTAAGAGAAAAAAATTCCATAAAACTGCATGTGATCTTACATTTCCTTTTACCAAGCCAAATAAAGTGACACGACAAGACAGAATAATTAATTATATAATTAATATTTTGGTTCGAGTACATAAAGAACACGAAGACAAAGGAAATAGGGAGGGAGCAGGCTCACAACTGCCACCTATAGGGGCACAAAGCCTGTCTGCTCCTTCGGAAAGGGGAGGCATAGAAGAAGAAAGAAAAGAAAGAAGGAGATAGAATAAAAAAGTTTTTTTTAAAAAGGGGGGGGGAGTACACGCGCGCGCAAAAAGAATAAATAATCACATGAAAAATGTCCATAAACGTAATTATCTGACATTCCACTGCAGCACGAAGGGGCGGGGCTTTCGACTGTTCATACTGTTTTTTAGTGAAGCTCGTTGAGAAATGGGACGAGCGCCTCTAAAAGTTGTTCAGCGGCTAGTGCTGCTGGTTTCTGGCGACCGGCAATCAGTGATCGAATGACATTAATTAGCATCTTAAGTAGGGTGATGAGCTTGGCATCGTATCCGACAGAGTCCGTTTTGTTTGCAATATTTTCTACTGTAGGCGGGACCTTAGTAGAAGCTGGTTCCGACACTTTGCGAGAAGCGATCTTTGCAGAGACTGCCTGGGACATTTTCTGTGGAAGCTCTGGCCACGATGTTGCTGAGAAGGAGAAGCTCCGCTTCTCTTCTTGCCTGTGACGTGCGTTTTTAGTACTATACTTCAAAAATGTAGGTACATTAGTTTTGCCTTCTACAGCGGCTAGACGTGCACTGCGGTTGAGAGTCTTCCCTCCCGATGCTTTACCTTTGGCTATTTTTTGTCACAACCTTAAATTCTTTCTTCAGGGTGGGACATTCTTTGTCTGTTGCCAAGTGCTCACAGTTACTATTAGGGCACCGAGATGTCGAGCTGTCACAAAATTTTACGTTGTGCTTTCCGCCACATTTGACACAATCCAAAACACATGTGCAGAAACTCTGAACACGTCCCAGCTTCAGGCATTTACGACACCGCAAAGGCATTGGTACGAAAGGTTGAACTGGGTATTGCACTAAGCTAGCCTTTATGTGAAGAGGAAGTTTTTCACATTCGAAAACAATTTTTACACACTTTTGTGAGCCTAGTCTGCGGACGCTGATGATTTTGCACGGAGGTGTGCAAATGATAAGGCTCCTCAAAACATCTTGAAGTTTGAAGTCAACGTCAGATATAACACCAGCTGTTACATCCGTGCCCTCGGGTAAAAAAGGTCGCGTGTTGACACCAAAGAGATGCGATAGACCAAGTACAGTTTGCACCGTCTGGTAATCTGTTGTGTCAACAGCTATGATCTTTTTCTGCGGGCTCACGCGAACCTCTTCAACAAGACCAGAGGCCAACTTCAAGAAAAAGTCATGTAGCTTCTGCTTGGAGATAGCATTAAGGCTTACCGGCACGTCAACAGGCACGTAGGCTACAGTCGTGATCTCGATGTTGTTGTATAAGACAGTGTCCTCACTTGAAGACGATGTCAAAGATTTGCATCTTGGACGACGATGCTTAGCATCTATGAACGCTTCTGAGTCATTTGATGTAGCATTCGACTCGGCATCGGGAGCTCCTGATGCCACTGAAAAGCTGAGGCGCTTCCTTGCAGTGGCAGGTCGGTCCCTGCTACAAGACGCTTCCACTGCCTTGCCTTTCATAGCACACCGGAAAGAAATCCCAGCAAAGTAGAAGTCTTGAGCGCCAGTAGAGACGGCGCTGGCTGTTGTTGATGCACAGATAAGCACAAAATACATGAAACTTCAGCACTAAAAAGAATACCAGCTGAAGCGTGAGAACTTCGTCGTCCTACTCAGCATGGAAATATCCAGGTGCTTATGGGTGTAAAAACGTTTCTCTTCTCTGCCAGAGTACGTTCAACGATATCAAGACTGTTAACCAACGTTACCACGAAATGGTTGTCTGCGCATTCTGGGGAGCTGAATTTGTGCCCTAACCACTACCAGGAGGCAGATACGGAAGCACGTGCGCTAACTAACCATGGGTCTTCGTCAACACATTCCTCGGAACCGGAACGACCTGATGCGGACGACGAAGAGTATTTCATACAACCTGCGGTGACGTTCTGCAGTGGTAAAGAATGAGCGGAAGCCTCTACCCACCACCTCACCAAGACCTAGCACGTAGCGAAGCAGCCCCACTACGGCAGTTGAAAGTACAAGCTATATAAAGCCCCGTCTAGACAAAGCTCATCTGCACGGAGGTATACTCCACAGATATATGCCAACTCAACAAGAAGGCGCGGGCTACACAGATACGTCTCCTCTGGGGCTGTGCGAGACCACTGGGTAACCGACAAGCAATGACAACTAACATCAGCAGCAAAATCATGAGCCAAGAGCCTGACAGCCAAAGAGACATAGTCCTGCACCTGCTTGGCATGCTGAAACGTCAGCAGCTGAAAGCAGCACCTCCACGGGTTTGACGCAAGTATAGAATGCTACTCCGGGATGTCCGAACACGATAGAGTCTTCCTTTTATTCCCCTACCTCTTCCCCCTTTATGCCGGATTAGTACTAAAGTTTTCGCTCACTGACTCACTTTTCATGTTACACAATTTCGCGCTATCGGTAAAGGCTTTCATGGAGGAAAGTGGTTGTTTAGCACCATGGAGTTGACACTGGCTGATCTGCAATAAGCCGGAAACCATAGATCATGTTTTCCTACACTGCTGGGAAGGGGTATATTTTTGGTGCACTGTGCAACGAATAAAGATTCCCTTTAAATAAAGTCCCACTTCATCTAATATTGCTGAGCGGCCTCCGATATATATTGAGGGCTATAGGATGACCTTCGCACAAACTGTCATGTGTTCGTTTCTTAACCGAGTTCGCGCTCTCCCAAGCGAACTGTCTAACCAACAAACTCGACAGTTGAACATCTTGTAGGGTGGCTGGTTGCTTTTGTGCTAAGACAGCGCGTATTTACTTCAGGCAAAGTATGTCGGCCTTCTTTGAAAACACGAAATTGGGGCAGTGTGCACCCAAACGACAGTAAAGTATGTCGGCCTTCTTTGAAAACACGAAATTGGGGCAGTGTGCACCCAAACGACAGTCGAAAATAGAGTTTCTGGCAGTCTCGAATGAATTTTAGGCGGACTAATCCAATCCAAGTGGGACCGATAAAGTCTCTTGTGTGTAATCCAAGAAGGTTTGCGTTCTTGGTCAAATGTGTCGCTTGAATATTGTCAAAGACCATCGCTAAAAGAAAGTAGTGTGGCTCCTAGGTAGACAACGTCATTTCCGCGCAAACGGCGTGAGTTCTGTCCTCTCTAAGGCTAGGAAATTTTTATTTATTTATTTTGCATGATTTACAATTTTTCAGTCACAGATATGATGGTTAGTCTTCTCTCACAGCCAAGCACACCCATGACGACGCCGTGAATTCTGCAAATTGAGCTTTCTAACACCGTCACGGTAAAAAAATAGAACACATGACACCAACATACAGCTCACAGCTGGAAAAAAAATGGTATACAGTAGAACCTTGTCCTTGAAACCACACAGTGGTATCATGACTGTGTGTCGTTAGATTGGTACGGTGGGTGGCCACCGCTAGCAACGTCACACATGACTTGCTGTTGTAGCGTATCACACTTTGTTATCATATATACTTAACTACATAGTTATATGACTCAAGTTCTCTCTATCTAAGACGCTCTCGAAGTACTCGCCGTACGCACTGTGTGTGAGTAAATTCACTCGACTTGTGGGCGTCCTAATAGAGCGAAATACGATGAAAATTTTAGCAAATGCAGGCAAAAATATTGAAGCGAAGAACCAATTCGGCCTAAGCCAACTTTGTTCTTTTGACAAACACAATTGCGTTTACTCTTACATCCATGGACATAGCAGCACTTGCTAGTTACGTAGTGGTAATTAATCTAACACGCATATTGCGATGTGAAAAGTGTATGTCGAAGAGAACGGTTATATTTCAGTTGGCATAAATTGCGAAGATGACAATTATTTCAACATTATTCCGATTATTGCACGGGATAAGCCATAGGATGTGCAATAATATTTATGTGTGACGTGTAAAAGACCATGCCTCAAGAACATTTGCATGAAATTGCAGTGCACGTTTACCCCTACGATGACAGCCTTTTTATAAAAACTAGGCCACATTTTAAATCTTTTCATAATTTGATGTCATGATTTGGTGTCACTCATGATAGATGTCACTCTTTACTTGTTTGATATCCTCCATCGGAGTATGCGTTATTGAGCAATAACTCTGTAGTTTAAGAACTTTTTCTTATAGAGTAGCCAGTTTTGTTTCACAAAACAGATTCGCCTATAAGGAAAAGTTTATTAATGATATCGTGACAGCCACTCCATCGAGCGCATTCATAAGCAGCATGAGATGGGTGCACGTCTTTTAGCCCTCGGCCACTGTGGATCAGTGGTTATGGTGCTCGGCCGCTGACACGATGGTCACGGGTTCGACCATGGCCGCCACGCTGGCACTTCGCTGGATGTGAAAAAAATAGAGGCCCGTGTGATGTGTGATGACCGCAAGGGTTAGAGAACACCAGATGGTCGAAATCGCAGGAGCCCTCTACCATGAAGACTCTGGGTTATGATATCGTGGCTTCAGGACGTAAAACAACACGTATATCTTTATCACGCCGTCTAGCTCATAGCATATTTTTGTCAGTTGTGCAACAGGTTTCCCTTTATTTAACGTTCCCGCTTCGATAAAGTGTAGCGCCTGTTACAAACATACTTCTCGCGTTTCAAGCTGTGACGGCAGCCACATGAGAAGTATAATTTCAAAAAGCACGCATTGTACGAGCACGACCCCAGAAGCAAAGACAATGACCTAGCACGAGAGCTGCGTGACCACCGCTCGCATCATCGGCGCCGAGGCGACCGGCCCTGAGCTCTATCATTGAGATCACTCGCACCCTTTCCCAAACACGTATGTGGCCTCACGTGCGCCCCTGCGACGCAAGCACGGGTACGACCAGGAACAGCCGCGTCTAGACTGCACATTACCGCATCAGTACACACTCCGTCATTTGAATGCCTGTCGCACGTGTTTTGGTTTTTCGCTGCTCTGGTGCTTTTTTAAATCTATGACAGAACCCCTTAATCTGCATGCGTTCTCGAGAAAAGTGAACCATGAGGAAAAAAGTGGGTCAGTTTTCTGCAACTCTTGCGTGTGCACAGCTCGTTACCTCCCATGATTCCGGACTAATTAATGGAATGCATGTTTCGAAGGGAAAAAGAAGTCAGTCGCTAGAGAGATAAGAGCGTATGGCACGTGGGGATCATATATACGTGCCGCGTTCTGTTTCGCCTTTCTAATAGGGGCCACACATGTAGCCACACAACCGAGATAATGGCGTGACCACGTGAGTGAGATAGACGTGTAATACCGAGTCTCATTGATTGAGATGCCATTTGAATCCGGAAGCTTCGACTAAGATGTCTCCCCTCTTGTTCCTCATGCAGACATTTCATCGGCCGAGCATTTCAGCTGCGATATGTTTCTTGTAATAATAATAATAATATTAATAATAATAATAATAATAATAATAATAATATAATAATAATAATAATAATAATAATAATAATAATTTATTGCACGCAACCTTGAGAAATACAAAGAAACGGGCCTGTCTGAGTCTCCGAAGACTTGTGCGACTAGGCCCGGCAGAGCCGGTTACAGGAACTTGGTTACAAGACGATTGTTATAGCGCGAGGTCAAAACGACGATGAAAGGATATGAAGAAGACGATGAAGACGATCTCGTTTTATGAGGATCGTCATGTCATACCAACTACCCGAAACCACCACGCTTATAAGTGGCTACAAAGTTGAAGAAACTATCTTTGTTTTTTTTTGCCAACAAACAGACTACATGGTAGTGCCAGTACTTTTTTTACAGACAGTAAATGAAAAAAGAGAACAGAGGAGGGAGCAAGGGCACATGCGACATAAAAGTAGACCATAGCCATGTGATTTTACTCCCGGGAGAGTAAATTATTCAAATTGGTTTTTTCAACTTTATAGCTGAAAAATACTCTTCAAGTAGTTCATTGATAATTTTTTGGAATATATGCACTTTACACGCTTCTCCATATCTGGCGGAAAATTTTGGCACAGTAAAACGTTTTCCACGGTACAGTAAAACGCGCAACTTATGGTACTTTAAAGTCCTCACACCAGTTGTATCTTTGAACTACTGTTTTTGTAAACAAATCCTCGAAGCCACAAAAGTCTCAGTCACGAAAAACATCTATGTCAGTACCATAAGCAACATTTTTTTAAATATATTCGAAGCAAACCGTTTATGCGTGTTCCCAGCGCTCTCTGAGCAAAATATGAAAAGTCTGATGTCATATCTCACAGCATGATATGCTAGATAATGAACTATTATTTTTTTTTACTGGCAAAGGCACCAAGTTACTTATGTTTAAAAACAGACTAGCCGCTCTCCTTAGCTTAGAACATATAAATGTCATGTGATGCTGCCAAATATCATTGTGAAAAAGTAGGTCTAAATATCTTAATGTCTCAACATTTCCTTCTGCAGTACATTGCGTGAATGGCAATGCTTGGTGTGAAACAAAAAATTGGTATATTCAAACTTTGTATTTTAGAGGACCCCGAATAGATCAGTTTGGTTCCCTTTTGCTTAAAATTAGGCAGTTTTTCTCAAACCATAACATGTCATTATGAATTACATTCTGAAGATCATTAATCGCTCTTTCATAACGTATGTGACGTATTATTAGCACCGTATCATCTGCATATCGATACACATTGGCTTTACAAATTCCCGAGGAAAGTCTTTCATAAATATGTTGAATAACAACGGTGAGAACCCTGATCTTTGTGACAGACCAGCTGTAATGCATTTTCCATTGCTTATTAGTTCCCTACCTCCCTTGACCCCCTGTGACCTGTCTTGTGGGAAATTATAGAGCACATCATAAGAAGGCCCCGTGAAACCCAAATGAAATAGCTTTTCGAATGATAATAATAATAATAATAATAATAATAATAATAATAATAATAATAATAATAATAATAATAATAATAATACAGGGTTAAAGTCCCAAACCAACATGTCTATCAGAAACGCTGTAGTGGAGCACTCCGGAAACTTTGACCATATGGTGCTGTTCAACGTCCACTGATGTCGCACAGTGCACAAGCCTCTACAACTTCGTCCGCATCGAAATGCGACCGCCGCGGCTGGCATCGGACCCACCACATTAGGGCCAGCATCAGAGCAGTGTAATACCACTGAAGACCACAGAGGGTACGTATCATTTGCATACCCGCCTCTTCAATTCTGTGCCTGAA